>JAVANC010000019.1:5586152-5671152 GCA_033319125.1 Parnassius glacialis | reverse complement strand
CGAGGAGCACCGCCTTCTGCATTTGAGCTTGGAGCGGTCCGTCACGGAGTCCCAGTCGCCTCAGATGACCCGAGAGGCTGGCTGGGATTAACCCGTTCGCAGAGACGACTACAGGTATAATTTCGGCCGGCAATCCACCCCACATGTCGGTCACCTCGTGAGCCAGGTCCAGATATTTAGTCAGTTTATCTGTTTCGGCTTTCACGAGGTTCTCGTCATAAGGAATGGTAATGTCGACCAAAAATATCCTTGACTGTGCCCGGTCCATCAGCACAATATCAGGCTTATTCGCAAGAATAGTCCTGTCTGTGATGATGGCCCGGTCCCAGTAGAGCCTGGCGCGGTCATTTTCGAGCACGGCTTCCGGCAAGTACTTATAATACGGCAGTTTCCGATCCACGAGACCGTATTTCAGAGCGAGATCCTGGTGTAGAATCCTGGCTACTAAGTTGTGCCTGTGCAAATACTCAGAGTAAGAAAGCGCCGAACAACCGGAGATGACATGCCTAAGTGACTCACCGGGATGGCGACAAGCTCGACAGACGTCAACGGTGCCATCCTTTAGGATGTATCTCCGATAATTGTTGGTCTTAATAACCTGATCCTGTATCGCACAGACAAAACCCTCGGTTTCCCCAAAGAGGTCACCGAAACGTAGCCAGTGGAGGGAGGCGACTGTGTCTACGAAAGGCTCATGTAGAGCCTTGTAGAACCTCCCGTGGAGCTCTTTCTCCTTCCATACGGTCTCCCGGTCGGAAATGCTCTGTACTGCCGGGTCTTGCCATTGCTCGTTGGCTAAGGATAGAGGGGTAAGTCCTTTATCACAACAAATAACGTCCCTATAGTATGGATCATCCGCTCTCGTCAGAAAGTAATTACGGAGGCTGCACACTTCGCGATTATGCATGGTAAGCGCGCTTAAAAAGCCGCGTCCACCATGCTTCCGCGGCAAGTACAGCCTCATTACTGACGATCTCGGATGATGCACCCTGTGGGACGTCATTATAGTGCGGACTTTTCTGTCCAGAGCGTTTAGTTCGGTCTGAGTCCACCTGAGTATGCCAAAGGTATACATGAGAACAGGCATGACCCAACCGTTATATGCGTGCGTCTTATTCACACCGGACAAAAGGCTGTTAAGCACTTTGGTCAAGCGTGCATAAAACACATCGCAAACTGACTGTTTCATACCCGCCTCATCCACACCGATGTTCTGTGACATACCCAGGTATCGGTATGTTTCAGCCTCGGAAAGGGTCCTTATGTTGATGGGCATAGATAAGTCTATGCCCTCCGAGTTAGCAACCCTTCCCCTTTCAACATGGAGGACCGCACACTTATCCGTCCCCAGCTCCATTCTAATAGAATTGCTAAAATCACAAGTGATGTTTAGCAATTCCATAAGATGAGAGCGACTGGAGGCGAATAACTTGAGATCATCCATATAGAAAAGGTGGGTCACTTTTGTACCTCCTCTCCGAAGCTGAAATCCCCTCCCGGAACCCTCCAGTAATGTACTAAGAGGGTTATAGGGTTATTATTATTATTATTATTATTATTATTAAATATTTGAAAAAAGAAAAATGTCAGTTAGTAAGTGCCTTCAGGTAATGTTGTCGTAGAAGTAATTTAAATGAATTTCTATTTGTAGCATTCTTAATATCATCGGTGAGGGTGTTCCAAACATGTATAGCTTGTATCGTAAACGAGGACCTAAAAAAATTTAGACCTATGCTGTGGAAACCTTATCATCAGACGGTTTGATTGTCGTGGTATTCGACCGTCAATCGAATGAAGAAAATGAAAGTTATCCTTAAGATAAGAAGGCGACCTTGGATCGTTTAAAATTGAATAAAGTACAAGTAATATTCTAGAGCATCATCGCCTTTGACGTATAGGTAGCCATTTAAGCTTTGAACGATAGGAAGATATGTGGTCATACTTACGTAAACCGAAAATAAACCTTATGGAATTAATAAGAAGGCGCTCCAACTTGTTTAGATTTTGTGACAAATCTGAGTAACATACATCTGCATAATCTATATTAGGTAGAATGAGGGAATGAACAAGTGTAAGCTTGGTTTTGAAAGGTAGGAAATTTTTAAGACGATAAAGGGAACGCAAGATGGCAACAACTTTACGACTTACTTCAGAGATCTGCAATTTCCAGGTCATAGTTTTGTCCATGTACAAGCCAAGATTTTGTATGAAATCACAATATGGAATCAGAGTTCCATTATAAATTACAGGAGAGAGATTTCCATAATCAATCTTAGCCAACAATTGTGAACTTCCAAAGATTATAGCTTATATATATATAGGCTATAACTTTATTTATTTACTGTATGTATACGATACCAGATGAAACTAGTTTTAACACGCCCATTTAAAGAAAAAAATATTTATCTTGAATCGTACGATTTACGTGACGTGCGGAGGCCGCCACTTGAGGCAGGTCATACGCAACATTTTAAAATATTTCACCACATCCACACTTATCTGAATGGGCAACTTAACAAACTCTGCAATATTACTCTAGCTACATATTTTCTCATAATTATAGGGTCACTTATTTTTCCTTTCTTTTCGGGCACGTGCTCCAAGTCTGCCAACAGTTTGATGATTTTACTACAATGTATCGAGTGACATTGAGGCGCAGTCATCGAACCTTTACCATATCGCAATTCGGCGGGTTATCATGCACGCGCCAGATAACCCTCGCCTTATATAAAACGAGATGCTTAACACGATCAACAGTGCACACTGAAGCGGCAAACGATAAAGAACGTAAAGTGACTATTCTGAAAAATATATTTCTATATACAAACAATAACCTTGCTTATGACCGTGATATAAAATTCATTGGAGCTGCATCTCAATAAAATTTCGTGGGAAACCTGCAACACGATGCGGTTCCTACGAGTTTTCCTCGCTGTCCTGACTGCAATGCTGCTGCTATCGCAGTGCGCGGCTCGTCCTCATCAACAGAGGAACCATGTGTACAAACGATCATCCTGGTGTCTGCTGAAACTGTGCAGCTATCACCCGACGCCGCATCGTGTGCAAAGACTGCGATAGCAATCAAAAGCGCATCAACGACCTTCACAAGACGGAAGTGTACATCGATACGCCGAAAATCTACAAATTTTTGATTGACTTTAATTCAAAAATTGTCGCTCTTTTCCGAGTATTGACTCGTTTTCTTTGGCCTACATTAGGCCGCCGCCTAACAGAAGTATATCTGTACTTAATCATGTAGTATTGTTTTGGTAATCGGCCTGAAGGTCTTTTTAAAATTTTACTTTTAGTATTAGTAATGCTAACGATAAGTTCCTTTTACATTTTATTTTAGGGTTAACTAGAGGTCATTCATTTAGAATATATAGTGAAAGTTTTTAACATTGTTTAAATTACTACTGATAATTATTTATTGTTTAGAACTTTGACTTTAATTTTATGAATTATTTCGTACTACCTATATTATTGAGATTTAGTAAACTGTCTGTACTCCTATGTTCGGAATTTAAAACTATTTCTTAAATAAAAATATTTGTTAAACTTTTACGTCACAGTTTTTCTTCCTCTTACAAATCATTAACCCTGATTAACACAGTTTTAGAATAAACTTTTATGAAAAATAAGTAAGTGCACAATAAAAATGCTTGTCAATATTTTTAATATATAAAAAGGATTTCATCACAACAGCCCTTAACAAGTCCACTACTGAACATAATATGCTCAAGGAATGTTACAAAGCACGGTCCTGAGCCACCTGCATCCATCGCCTTCCTGCATATCTTACCAGGTCATTATTCCATCTAGTGGGAAAGTGGGGGCACCCTACACTTTACCGACCTGTACGGATAAAAGGAATATAGTAATAATAATAAAAGGTATATTATAGAATTTTTTCTTAAATCAATTTGCCGGCCAGGCGTAACATTTGCTGTGAAATTTATAATTCTCAAGTAGCAGCAGAAAAAAGACTCTAATTTAAATAACGGAACTGAAAAACGGCAAAAAAAAACATACATAGTTAATCCTCCTTATTTACCTATATATAAGTCAAGGAATTAAATCAGTAAAGTTCTGGAGTAGCGAGTAGCAGCATTGTTCTGGAAATTAGCTTTTTAATTTTTTACGTAGTAGAGTCGCGCTGCAGCTAGAGCTGCAGCCCGTATGGATCAGCTCAATAAGGATAAGATCACGCCCTCACAGAATTCCAGCGTGAAACGAGAGGATAATACTAGTGTGTTTCTTTTGATAAGTGCGGCGAACCGGAGCCAGTTTTGTTATCAGTAATGAGGCATTCTATCTTAGACCTCAGGGGTAACAACGCATCTACATTTGGATTCTTAACCGATAACAGAGAAAGATGTCTATGGACCACAGCACCCGCTCACCATAAACTGGACTGTGTGCTCTATTGTCACTCTTATTTTTTAAAAAATCTTAACCAAATGTAACTCAGGTTACTAGTCATGTCATATTCAGTGGAAAAATCAAATAATTGAACAAGTAAGTAGACCCCTTTTTCTTTCAAGTCTTGTCAAGTTTCGACGTGTATACAGTTAAAATAATAAAGTAGAAATAGTACTTAATTAAAGAAAGAAAGAAGGAAACATTTATCTGACCAACAAGCAAAATTAAGAAACAGTAATTCGTAGCACAAATTACAAATCTATACTTGTTTTTAGTACATACAAGTAAATAAAATTGAAATATCTGTTTGTAATGTCAAAATAACAACTTTTCACGAAATGAAAGCATATACGGTACTTATAACAAAAACACAATTGTTAAATTTTGTGTCTGTCAGTCTGTCTGTTTGTTCCGACAAATCTCCGAAACGGCTGGACCGATTTTGATGGGACTTTCACTAACAGATAGCTGATGTTATAAGGAGTAACTTAGGCTACTTTTATTTAAGAAAAAGAATTAGGATTAAGCGCAAAAAAGTTAAAGACCTAAATTACACGCGGGCGAAGTCGCGAGGAACAGCTAGTTGGTAATAATGCTGTTGTCTGATGTCAAACAGGATCCCGCCTCAGTGATAAACTGTGGGTACCACTGCACTGGTTTTTCGTGGAATGAGGCTTTGGACTAATTTTTCTAGTTTCTGTGGTGTTCATCGAAGGACCTTCATCGGACTCAGGTCCTTGCAGGCCGCGAGCTGTAGATTTATATTTATTTCTTTATAAAAATATATGTTCACAAAAACAATATACATATAAGCTTTAATTTTTAAATGTTAGGGTTCGCATACACCTAACCCGTCGTCCGCCGAAGTTTGCTCGGGCGACGACTGCCGAACTCGGACGATCGAATCAAACACTTGTAAAAGAAAGAGAGCGCGTACACAAATACGACCGTCGTCATCCAATGACGCGCGAAGACGGCCCATCATCCGTCGATTCCGAACTTGTTGGGATTTCTCGCCAGACTGCCGACGCCTACAGTGCAAATTGTGTGTCTTTATTCTGATGTTTCTTTCTGTCAGTATTGTTGTTATCTACATAAACGACTATAGATATTGAAAATTTAATTAGTTGTGTTTATAATAGACCAACCCTGTGGGATAAACATTCAAAAAATTACAATAATCGAGTGGTTTCGAAACGGTTATGGGCTGAAGTTGATTCGGAAATGAATATAGCGGTTCCAGACATTAAAAAAATGCGTCTTCACTCTGTTAAGCAACACAGTAAACTACAGAATACCGGCAACGTCTAATGTTGGCACAAGTGGTACACTGTTGCAGTGTAAGCACATACACGTCCTAGTTACTCGTCCGAGTAGTTCTATCCACCATCGGCCGACAAAATCGGTTTTGGTGTACACGAACAGTAAAACTTATTTAAGGCAGCCACAACATAGAAGACTAAAATTTGATAACATACATAACAAAATATTAGAAACATAACCTAAAAATAAATTTCAAACGAAAGAATACCAAAAATAAGATAGGGGGGAAAATAACAACAACAAATTAGATTAAATAACAAAATTATTGAACTCTTAGATGTTGTCTCTTAAATTCTGTAGCTCTGTTCTATTAAAAGAGGATAAGGAATTGCTAAAAATGTTCACAGAATCCGACATCAAATTCAGCAAACGTGACATTCTAGTTATCTATTGGTATGACGTAGATTAGATTTGGAAGGAAGTGGGTAGAACAAAGGTACAGATTTACGGGGGTTACGTCTTGGAACTTTAAATTTTATTTACTGCAATAGCTCATTGCTGTCCGTAGTTCCGTGCGCTATACTGTAAAATGTTAAACATTACCATGTCAACGTACTTTCTTCGGTTTGACAAGCTGCCAAAGAATTTTAACTTCTCAGTTCTCGGTTCGGGTGTACCGTAGACTTGGAAGATATTGTACGCCAGTATATTTTAAGTCCATGGGGTATACGGTATGTACGTGGTATGAAATGGTTTGCGGCGCACTCGTCTGCGGACTCGCTGAGTACAATTCGCTGTCTTGTCGGTGTTTGTGACACTAGTTGAGTGTGTAAAAGTAGCGCCGCGACATTTCATTGAAAAATTTAAAGATTAAGCCGGAGTCAATAACACGACCGAGCTCGAGTGGCCATACGAACGAATCTATTTTGAAAGATTTAGATATCGTACAAACTACGATGAGGCATGTGTCCGAAAGCTACGCTTGCGTACAACATGATAGTTCTTACGCACGTTTTGTAAAGATGGAGCTTGTGTCTTATAGACAGTTTGCTCTTGCTGTTAATGGATGGCGGATGGAGGCGACTAATTTGGCGCGGTTGCGGATATTAAGAATTTGTTTCTTGAAGATCATACCGTGTTCGAATGTGACTCGTAGATATTTGGCCGTCGTTTCCCATGGGATCTGGGGGCCGAATAGGGTGATCGTACCTAACGATTTATTCGGATTTAGGTTCCGACGACTGAGAGAGGGGTTTGTTTGAAAGTATATTGCTACACTTTTCTCAAACTTCACATCAATTCTCTATAATCGGAAACGTTTGCCTAGGCAATTGGCGGCTCTTTGGAGTATCTAGGCGAGAAATTCCTGTTATAATGGGTGACGAAAAATGGCGTGTCATCGGTGCAGAGAGTAGTATTAACTACTGGTTCCTTCGGGATGTCAGTCATGTAAAGTGTAAAGAGGAGTTGGGAGATGACGGAGCCCTGAGGGACTCTAACTCTGAGAAGGCGCTTCAACAAGCAAGTTCCCTCTATTCGGTAGTGAAAGTGGAAGAAGACTGTGTCGGTGTTAAGGGTTCGATAATTATATAATAAGTGGCAGAAGCCTTTCAGAATGTATTCACTTAGGTAATGTAGCATTCGGATCTGAAGCCGAAATGCTCGTCTCAAAGAAGCGTGTTAGCGAAGACGTATTTACGAATTGAAAGTGAAGAACACACGTCACTGACGCCACCTCCTCCGAAAGGGGGGGGGGCATATGTGGGGAAACTAATTTTTGGGTGCGCATGTTGTTTTTTTTATAGGATATGTAGCAAACGAGCATGCGGCTAACCTGATGGTAAGTGATTACCGCCGCCCGTGAACAAACGCAACACCAGGGGAATTGCAGATGTGTTGCCGGCCTTTTAAAAAGGAGTACGCTCTTTTCTTGAAGGTCCCTAAGTCGTATCGGTCCGGAAAAATATCTGGTGACACTCGATTCCACAAGTAAGTGGTGCTAGGAAGAAAACTTCTTTTAAATCGCACAGTGGTGGACGACCAATCATCCAGATGGTATGGATGATATCGCGAGTTTTATCGCGATGTGCGATGGTGAAATTGTGCTGCTGGAATTAGTCCGAACCATTCCTCAGAGCACACCCCGTGGTAAATACGATAAAATACGCAAAGAGATGCAACATCTCTTCACAGTGCCAGTGAGTCAAGCCGATCGGAAAGAGTTCGGTCACCGACGTTTCGAACAGCTCTGCGCTGGATGCGAACAAATGGAAGGAGCTGGCACTGGGGAGCCCCTGCCCGGAGATGGGAACAGTATTTCATCGACATCGTATAGATTGTCGGCATTAGTTCGGGGAGCATTCATACCATCCTACATCAACATATTGGAGTGAGAAAGCTTTGTTGTCGATGGATCCCTCGTTTGCTCTCCGAAAGCGAAAGACAGACTCGTGTGGATTGGTGCCATGAAATGCGTCTACGTTTTGGAAACGGGGCATCTGGGCGTGTTTCAGAAATTTATATATATTACTGATGACGAGACATGGATCTATCAATATGATCCGGAAAACAAAAGGCAATCATCAGTATGGGTCTACTTAGAAGGACAGTTACCGACAAAACTGCAAAGATCTCGCAACGTCGGCAAAAAATTGTGGCTTTATGTCACTGGCCCATGCTATACGGCATGGGCCAGTGAGTCGTCCCCCCTGTGCAGAGATGGCAGAAGTTCCCTTGGACAGCCTTGGCGGGAGATCAGAATTCACGTGTTCCCGAAGGAAGCCGAACTAGTTTTTCGCCAATTCTGGCGATATGCTTAGACCTTGCCATGGCAATAACGCTTTTGAAGGACTTGGAGGCGGAATTATACTTATTTTAAAGAGCGTTGGTGTTTACATCCCGAGACGTTGATGCGTCAGCTCAGTGATGCTATTTTACAAGAGCGACCAAATCATGGCTGGAATCTGCCTCCGATGGGCACCACAGAGGATGTAATAAAAATTTCCATTCCCTGTAGCACCACGCCAACGACAGAATCATCAAAAACGCTGGGATCATCCGGCGAGAAACAAACATGGCTGGAATCTGCCTCCGATGGGCACCACAGAGGATGTAATAAAAATTTCCATTCCCTGTAGCACCACGCCAACGACAGAATCATCAAAAACGCTGGGATCATCCGGCGAGAAACAAACCCATCTCCAAGGGTAGATGCAAAAAAAGATAGCATCCCGTTCCAATCGGCTGACCTACAAACATGGCGGCAACTGCAAAACGCAACCGCGATGGGAGCGTGAGTGGCACCGTACTCCGGATCAGAGAATGGTCCGAGGAGCCAAGAGGGGCATCGACGGAGACCTGATATCCGTCCGAATGAGAGGTCAGCAGAAGTTCTAACATAGAAGGTACATAATCCTTCACATCTGAAATCCGCGGAGGCGAGGTAACCAGTTGTGTCAAACCATATGGAAAAGCAAAGTCATAAACAGATCTACCCCCATGATCGGTTAAACGAGAACCAAGTCATTCAGCGTGGTGGGGGTGGGTGATTTTAAAATCACCAAGCATCACGATCTCTGCGGATGGGACCTATTCGCCTATGCGTGCAACAGCAAAGGCTGCGTGTAGCTCTACCACTGTTATAAAGATCTTTTTGGAACCACTTGTAAAGATAATTTATCTCACCTGGTTTTGTCCTGAACAATGATGGAAAGCGGTGGCATTTCCCTACGTTTAGCAGAGTACCTTTTGCGGTGAGTTTAGTGGCAGGTTTAGGAGGTTGAGCGCACGCCACAGGGGCTGGCTTTTTCGCCGGCGAGGCATTTGTAGACGAGGGAGGCTCGGCTGCCTTTTAGGGGCTGCTTGTTTGCACGTTATGCCCTTGACTAGGGTGAAGCCTTCGTCTTCGGGCTTTGACGGGGCACACTGATCGGTTTTCATGTCAAAACTCAACAGACAACACTCAGATCGGAGAGTGGCCAAGGGGGGACACAGCATTGTAAAGCAACGCTAAAGAGACTGGCTTCGCAGGATGAACGCAGCACAAATGTTGGGGCAGGCTCAACTAAAAAAGTCGGCGGAATCTTGTTAAACTATGCCAAACCGAGCACAGATGTGTAGCAAGGTGTGGATACTTACGATTAACCCTACACGCCTAGTGTTCTAAGTGGCCGGATTGTTTTAAACTAATTACTTGCCGGCACATCGGTTGTAACTTTACAAAGCGCGAATTCGGCCTCACACGGAATACTGTTCTCATCTCTGGGCCGGGGCACCCCTGTGCCAGTTCCTTCCACTTGACCGCATCCAGCGCAGAGCGGTTCGAATCGCCGATGACCTACTTCTTTCTGATCGGCTCGACACACTGGCACTGCGTAGAGATGTTGCATCCCTTTGCATTTTCTATCGAATTTACCACGGGGATGCAGTGCTCTGAGGAATTTTTTGGATTAATTCCAGCCGCCAAATTTCACGAACGCACATTGCGTCAAAATTCACGATACCATCCTCACTATCCTCACCATCTGGATGTTTGGCGGTCCACGATTGTGCGTTTTACTAGGAGTTTTCTTCCTCGTACAATTTCTCTGTGGAATTGTTTTCCACCGGCGATTTTTCCGAACCGATACGTCATAGGGACCTTCAAGAAAAGAGCTTACACCTTTCTAAAAGTTCGGCAATGCATCTGCAATTCCCCTGGTGTTGCGTTTGTTCATGGGCGGCGGTAGTCACTTACCATCAGGTGAGCCACATGCTCGTTTCCCCCTCATCTATAAAAAAAAATTACTGGCAGTCCAGGAAATCGAATTCAATCACAAAACGCTCTCTGCACAAACAAGCGTTCCACCATTTCGCTGTAACTGTCCCGGGCAGCGTACCTCGCGCACCGCAGTGAGAGCACCCGGATCGTGACAAAATTCAAGTTTTATGTTTTATTGTGCACATGAGCAGTGAGAGTGGAGTGACGGGAGTGTAACTCGACCGACACGTCCGAAATCTCTAACGCCCCAGCGCAGTATCTTAACTATGGACTAATACTGCCACCAGACGTGTGGTGTCTAGTTATCTACATAATTTATAATAGTTACACTCTCATTCTCTTTCTCTCTCTCTCTTTCTCTCTCTCTCTCACTCTATCTCCTACGCACACTCTCTGTCTCTCTCAACTTAATAAAAAAGAGACAGTAGTAGAGGTAATTAAATTAAGTTAGCGATAATAAGCGTTTATTAAGTACGGCTGAGGTTGTACATACGTGTGACATAATGTGTTTTGTACAGCATACCGGTGGTTTATCCTTATAAATGTAATATTTTTATTTTATCAGTTTAACACGTTTGATAATATTGATGAACCAATGGACTCGATTAAAGAAATCAATATTTTTATGCACTGCACCGGGGAGATAAAAGAAAAGTAAAACAATTAAAAACAAAACAACGCAATGTTATAATTGTAACCGAATAACATTACGGAATAAGAATAACAACCATCGAATAAAACTAAATACGAAATTTATCGCATTTAACTTTAAAAAATCTTTGAAATCGCTGTAAATTTCACAGTACGCGGACAACCTGGGTCCGATCCCCGCCGGCAGCAATGAAATTGTTAATTGCAATTTTAAGTGCTGATTTACCAAGTGCTCGGTGGTGAAGGAAAATATCGTGAGGAAACTTGCATTTCCGAAAATAAGAAAAAAATTATTTCGAAGACATGTGAAGTTCGCCAAAAATTGGGGCAGCGCGGCGGACATTTCCTTGTCCTAAAACCCTATACAGTGGGACGTACATAGGCTAGGATGTTTACTACCATCTGATTGGAACCCCATATTTAGTATTAAATCCAAATCCAAGCTCGTAAGCTCGCTCAGAGCATATAGTGTCAAAAATTAATATTTAAAAGCTGAAGGTAGCCCGGGTTAATTATGACATAAGTTAACCCAAAATTGTGGATTTTACATTATTCTAATGTAAAGTAGTATAAGAAATAGAGATAGAAAACCCGAATTATAGCGCATCACTATGCCACTATGGACCCCTGGTTGATAACACGAGGCACAATCACGAGTGTCTACAACATATCACAATACTTTGTAGTTATCATATATTTAGTGGTTCTATTAATTATAGTCACAAACTTTATAGTTTTTAGTGAGAATAACTCACAATTTTTATTAATAACCGGCTAAGTGCGAGTCGGACTCGCGGATGAAGGGTTCCGTACCATCGTGAAACACGTTTTTAGTTCCCTTTAATTTTTAATCTATTTTTAATTTTATTTGTTGTTGTGCGGCAACAGAAATACACATTCTGTGAAAATTTCAACTGTCTACCTATTACGGATCATGAGATACCGCCCGCTGACAGACGAACGGACGGACAGCGGAGGCTTAATCTCAGGTCCCGTTGGTTACCCTTCGGGTACAGAACACTGTAAACGATATTGTGATAGTCCACTTAATAGTACGTGGATGTTGCAGTACATAGTTTGCTACATTTATCCTAGATTAGAAACAAAATATATAATAATAGGATAATTTCCACATTATACGTGGTAGAGCCACGCTGCAGCTATATTAATAGTATAGTTGTAGCACGAATGGGTCGGCTCGACTGGAGAGGGACCACGTTCTCACAGAATACCAGCGTAAAATAGCAGCTTAATGCTGCTGTGTTTCGTATGGTGAGTGTAGAGAACCGGAGACTTTTTTACTGGAAAAGAGGTATTCTATCTTAGTCCTCACGGCTGACAACGCATCTGCATTTTAATTTAACGAAGATAGATGTAGATGTCTATGGGCCACAGCAACCACTTACCGTCAGGTGGACTGTGGGCTCGTTTGTCAGCTTTATTCTATAAAAAAAAACATAAAAGCTTCAAACGTCGGTGCTACGACATAGCGTATAGAAAAATTAAAGTCTCGACTTCAGAAACTGTTATATATGGAAATTATTATAAAGGGTTTTCTAATAAGACCGTGAAATTATTTCTTTTATTTGAAAGAATTCAAAGTACATGAATGCCTTACACTATGTAACATGATATCGTTAAAATATCCACCGCGGCTTCTCATTGTGGACCGGGTACGTAAGGTCCAATTTTCGATGACACTGCCGCATAATTTTTGAATTTGAGCGGTGTTCTAGGTTATGCTGACTTCTTTTATAGAATAAGGGTGACAAGGAACTTACAATCCACCTGGTGGTAAGTGGATGCTGTGGCCCATAGACAACTACATTTATTCTCCATTAAGAATCAAAATGCAGATGCGTTGTCACCCCTGAGGACTAAGATAGCGTACCTCCCTTACCCAGTAAAAAGGGTATCCGTTTCTCTACACTCACCATACGAAATACAGCAGCATTAAGTTGCTATTTTACGTTTGTATTCTGTGAGAGCGTGGTCCCTTCCGGGCGAGCAGATCCATTCGTGCTACAACCATAATATAGCTGCACCATGGCTCTACCACGTAAAAAACTTTGACTTTGAGGGCATCTGTCGATTGAGGTTTATTGGCATAGAACTGCGATTTCAGAAAAACTCACAAGAAAAAGTACCAGCGAAGTCAAATAGTACGATCTTGGTAACCAATTCAGGTCACCTATGCGTAAGATAACCCTACCTTCAAATCGTTGTTTACGTAGAATTTCCGTTGTGCCGTCTGCTATATGGCACGATAGCGCCATCCTCCTGAAACCACAGATCGTCTACTCTCTTCTACTTTATACGACCTTCTGTTTAATGTGAGCCAAAAGAAATTGGTTATCATCGATATGTAGCGCTCGTCATTGACAATGATGGCTTCACCAACGTTGTTTTAGAAAAACTACTGACTAATGACGCTTCTTGCCCAAAGTCCGCACTAAACAGTTAATTTTTGTGGATCCATTGTAATCTGTTGCTACTTTTATAAAAATCATACAGTGCCATATTTATTGTTTTATTTTTGCGAAATTCTTTTTGTTCTCTACACAAGATGTCGTTTTTTAATAATCATTTAGTTTATTATAAAGATATTTTTTAAATATTTTAGAGAATATTATAGGTCTATAATATTCCATTGATTCTTTGTCAGCATTTTTGAATACAGAATTCACGATGGTGATTTTAAGTTCAGCAGGAAAAATACCCTTTTCTATGCTCAGTTTGATGATATGGCTCAGGTGACGGCCGATTGCTATATTTACGAACTTCATTATTTTAGTAGCAATGCCGTCATGTCCTACGCTACTTATGTTTCTCATATTTTTGATGATGTCAAATATTTGTAGTGGTAGACTTGGAGCTAAAAAGATAGAACCGAGCATGCGTCTGAGATTTTTACCAATACTTTTTCCATAACCTTCCAATGGTTTAATTTTGTCAATAAAGTAGTTATTAAACGCCTCTGCAATTTGTTCAGGATTAGTTATAAGCTCATTGCCTACCCTTATTTTTGATATGGACTGAGTGGTTATATTTAATCTAGCTTTATTAATTATTTGCCATGTTGTTTTGGACTTGTTATGATTTGCTTTTATTTTTTGTAATTATTTTGTGCTCGTTTAGTCAGATATATATTTTTTTTAAATAGTTTTGTATACTTTTTGTAATCAAGTTTATTACCACTAGTTGATGATTTTCTATATTTCCAAAATAAATCTCTTTTCTTCTTGCTACAAATTTTTAATCCATGTGATATCCATTTTGGTTTATAAGTTACATTTATTTTAATTTGTTTTAATGGGAAACATTAGTTATAGAAAAGTCTATACTCTTGCAAGAAATTATTATATGCAAAATTACAGTCATTAATGTTATCAGAAAATAATAAATTTCACAAAAAATAATTTTCAGAAAAATTAGGTTTTCTATGCACATTTAAAATTTTTGTATGTTCTCTTTACTATAATCTCGTATTGTTTTGTAACAGTGTTTTAGTTTAATAAATTTTTTTTACCGGGAGTTTTAATAATTGTGTAGAATGGTCAGACAAACTTAATTCCAACACTTCAGCCCTACATGCTTTTTCACAGTTATGTGCAAAGTTATCTATACAAGTTTTACTAATATATAAGTCTAGTCTGTTGTTTAAGAGCTAATTTAAAATTATAGTTTGATAGTAAACATTTTAGGTTAGACGTTAGATTATTATTTTTTAACATGTCAATGTTGAAATCACCAGCAATTAGAACATTATTTTTTATTTACAATGAACAACATTTTAATTTTGAATCCCACACTAAAAACTTCTCTAACTTGTTAGAAAATATCAAAATCGTTTCTACGATTTGGGACTCGATAAATACATATAGTTGTAATTTTATAGTCAGTTAATTCAAAGGCACAGCATTCAAATAAATTTACTTTTGATAACTTTTTAAATTCGAGAAGTTATTTCCATTTGAATCCGTTCTTAACTAAAATGCAAGCACCACCTCTTATGATGTCCTCTCTGCTGAAGCACTTCGCCAGGACATAATTTAGAATATTTAAAAAATATTCAAATCCTGCCTTCATAAAATGTTCCGTAAAACAAACAACATCAACACTTATACATCTGTCAAGTTGTTCTTCCAAATTTACCATCAAGGCATCCGGCTTGTAAACTTGCTATGTTTTAATGCATAATATATAAGTATTAAGTCTCGAAAAAACAAAGATTCTATTTCATTAGGATACTCTTGGTAATTAATGGTAAGCTCTTTACTCGTATAGTAGTCTTGAGTTTCAGAAATTAACTCTGTTAAGTTATTAAATATAGTATGCATTCCATTATTATTTACAAAACCATAATGCTTGTTAAACATGTTAAAGCCATAATTTATTTTTTATTAGAGTCCAATAAGTATACATGTTCATGGGTCATTATATCAAGGTATAAAATGTTGTTGAATGTTTCAACCCTCCAATTGAACAGGTTATGTAGGTATCCATACTTATAAGTCGGAAGGCAAATTACGACATTCATGTGCTTAATCTTCTGTAGGATATCACAAATATAGTAAATAATTCCGAAAAAATTTTTGGTTATTTTAAAATTAGCCTCTCCGATCATTATAACACAGTAGTCGTCCATGGAGTATATCTCCAATTTTCGCTCAATGTCGATCAATAGGTGGCGTAAATCACAGTTTGGGTAGAGGTAATGGCACAATAGGACGCCTTGCAGATTATTCTTGGCAATTTTGAGTATTTTATTGTTTTTATTTGTACATAGTGTGAAGATCTTTTTTGGTCGCCTAATTTGTTTGCAATTATTTACAGACTTGTCAATATCCAAATTCTGTTTATCAGGGTCAATTTTACTATTGTGTTTCCTTCCGTTAGATATATATACTACATGTTGTCGTTACTTTATCTGTTTGTATTTTTTAGTAGATATATTTGTAATCGAAGTCTGTTCTGTTGGCTATTTGATTTATGTATTTTGTTCGAACTATCAATCCTTTTGTTGTGGTGGTCGTTTTTGTTAGTTAGTTTATTGTTTAATTCTCTTAATTTATCATTTTCTAATCTAAGAGATTCCAGTTCTGTTTGTGCACTTTTCAATTGTATAATGAGTGTAAATATCTGTTCTTTATATTTACTTAAGAGGTCATCTCCGTCTTCTGTAGATAAATCCGGTAGGCTACTAACAGTGTCAACTAGTGTTGAAACAGTGCTAGATTTGTCCTTTGAGTCAGATTGTGTACGAGTGCGTCGAAATGTTATGTTCTCCAGAAAATTCATTCTGGTATCTTAGAAATATTTTTTTTAAGAAATATCGTACAAAAAGAACCGGCAAGTTGAGATTTGAAGTCGGTGCTTACTTGCGTGGTATGCAATTTAATAACCGCGAGACTTGTATATACAGAGGTTAGTACCGCGAGGCCATTCGTTCTGCTCTAATATGGGCGAAATAAGCGTATATCTATACATTTCGATAATAAAGTTTTATCATTTGGACACGTTGCTCAATCTTGAAAACTTTTCATAGTGATTTGACATCAATAATGAAATAATTAACAATAACAACAAACTAAATACCATGGCCGCCACATTGTCATCGTCCATATTGGAAAATCCTTTATTATTTTTAGTTCTTCGAAATTGTTTTTTTATTTAAAGTTAAATTTTTGACTCTTTTGCTTGAACTAAGGAATATCACAAACTCAAAGTAACTAAAATATCGTCCAAATAGTTAAACTAAAAACTTTTCCCTTATTTTCCACCCTTAGGGTTGGAATTGTTATGCAAATTAAATATATAGGAGCACCACTGAGGTATAACATACTCATATTGTATACACACTCAAGTCTCTTGCTGAACATAGGCCTCTCCCGAGAAATGCCACAAAGCACGGTCTTAAATTACCTGCATCCATCGACTTACTGCATGTCTTACCAAATCATCACTCCATCTAGTGAGGGGCCGCCCTACAACACTTCGTCTACAGATACGAGGCTGCCACTCGAGAACCTTTCTTCCCTATATTTGTGTACATGCATCGAATTTTTCATCAAATTATATAAAATTTTTTTTTCATAAATCTATTTTACTCCTTCGAACTTAGGTTATAAATTGTTCTTATGGCCGCCCCTCTTCTACAAACCAAAGATAATTTAGATGTCAGTCGCATTACTCCATAGCAAGATTCCATACGACATTATGCTATCATCATTACAGCCCTTCACAAGTCTACTGCTGAACATAGGCCTCCCCCAAGGAATGCCGCAAAGCACGGTCCTGAGCCTCCTGCATCCATCGAATCCCTGCATGCCTTACCAGGTCGTTACTCCATCTAGAGGGAACGCCCTACATTCCACACTGACAGTCACTCTAGTTCTTCTGTGGATATCGTCATTTCTAAGTTTATCACGCCGAGAAACTCCGAGCATAGCCCTCTCCATAGCTCGCTAAGCAACCTTGAAGTTCCTCATCCAGCCAGCAGTGAAGGACTACGTGTGAGTTCCATAGGTCATCACTGGCAACACGCACTGGTTGTACAGTCTCGTTTTAAAGTTTTGAGGTACCTATACCTGATGAGAAGATGTGCCGTAATTTCCCGAACTATTTCTATTTATACCTAGTCGGACTATTCGTCCCAGATAAACATACTCATAAACAACTTCGAGCTTAGTGCTCTCAGAAACTACCGGCATAGGTGTGACATGGACGTTATGCATGATCTTTATCTTGTCCATGTTCACCTTAAGACCTATCCGTTGGGAGGCACTATTGAGGCCATTGAACATAGTGCTTAGGTCCTTCAGCGTTTTTGCCATTAGGACTATAACGTCGGCAAATTGAAGGTGAGTGATGTACTCGCCATTGATGTTGATACCGTACCCTTTTCAGTCCAAAAGCTTAAAAATGTCTTCCAATGCAGCGGTGAAGAGTTTCGGGGATATAACGTCACCCTGTCTTACACCTCTCTGCAGTTGTATAGGTGTCGTACTCTGGTTCTGTACTCGGATAGCTATCGTAGCCCTACTTTACAAATAGCAGCACTTCGATATACCGACAGTCAACTTGGCACCGCTGAAGGGACTGCAGCACCGCCCAAATTTCAACGGAATCAAAGGCTTTCTCATAGTCCACATACGCCAGACATAGTGGCAAATTGTACTCTTCGGACTTCTGTACAATTTGCCGAAGGGTATGTATGTGGTCTATGGTGCTAAAGCCCTTTCGGAAACCGGCTTGTTCGGGAGGCGGGAAGTCGCCAAGTCTGCGCGCGAGACGATTTATAATGACTCTCGAAAACAGCACGTAGACGCGGCTCAGAAGGGAAATCGGTCTGTAGTTCTTCAAGAGAGCATTGTCACCTTTCTTGAAGAACAAGACCACCGCACTTCTGCTCCACGCCTCCGGTGTAATGCCACCATGGAGGACGGAATTAAAGAGCTTCCGAAGGACTACAAGTACCGGTCTTCCACCCGCTTTCAGAAGCTCCGCTGCAATTCCATCCTCGCCTGGGGCCTTGCCGTTTTCAAAGTGCTGGAGAGCCATTCTAATCTTGCTCAGACTGACGTCCGGGATATCTTCGGAATAGTGTCGGATAAGACTTGCTCTAGGATCGCTACTTACACTTACGTGTGGCTCCAACGATGATGTGTACAGCTGCCCATAGAACCTCTCAATCTCACTCAAAATCTCAGGTGGCCCTGAAACGAAGCTGCCACATTCGGTCTTCAGCTTCGACAGTTGGCTCTCTCTCGCAGATAGATCTCTAGCAAAGACTTTGGAGCCCTGGTTCCACTCGATCGCTTCTTTAATACATGCAGTATTAAAGTTCTGTAAGTCCCGCCGCATGCATTTGGAGATCTGTCTGTTCAGTTGCCTGTATACTGTCAAATCTACTGAAGACTGCAGCTTCACTTCCCATCTAACAGTCATGAAATTAAGAGTGTGATCGAAGGGTTTTTGTGTTCTTTTGCGGCGGGTCTTGCAAAACTTAGCTCCGCATGGTCAGTTTCCACGAGCTTGTTATTCATATCGTCCACTGCATTGCAATCTTCTGGGCACTGAAAACGGTTTTATAGCTCGAGCTGAAAAGTTTCAGGACTTTGGATCAGAGCACGAGAGGGACCGAGCGTTGACTTCATTAGACCTCTCCAACTTAACGTTTACGTTCAGTGTGCCTCTCACCATTCGGTGATTGCTGCCTGTTTTCACGCTCGCGATCACTGAGACATCACTGAACAGTTGTCGTCTGGTCGTTATAATGAAGTCAATATAATTTTTTGTTGAACCGTCGGGGCTCGAGCAATCCCACTTCCTGTGGGGCCGCTTCTGGAAGAAAGATTTCATCATAAAGAGTCCCTCTTTCTCCATGAAGTCGGCCAGCTGCTGGCTCCTTGGGTTCCGTTGCCCTATTCCAAATTTCCCTACCTTCAGCTCATCGTTCTCTCTTGTCCCTAGTTTTGCGTTGAAGTCTCCAATTAATACCGTATAGTGGGTTTCGGAGGAATGCATAGCTCTAGATATATCCTCATACATTTCCTCCACCTCCTCATCGGGATGTGTAATAATACCGTTTGTTGATTCTGAGTATAAAGTACGCAACCCTCGTCGACACACTCAATCTTTACAACGTTATTAACGAGAGACTTGTGAACGATATAGTCCATATGGCAGAATCGCTGGAGGACCTAAGCAGTATGGTCAATGACATCAATAGTGTTTCCCAACGGATAGGTCTTAAGATGAACATGGACAAAACAAAGATCATGTTTAATGTCCATGTCACACCTATGCCGGTAGTTGTTGGGAACACTAAGCTCGAAGTTGTTGACGAGTATGTTTACCTGGGACAAATAGTCCGACTAGGTAAGTCCAACTTCGATCGAGATTCGATAGCGGGAAGTCGATGGATGCAGGTGGCTCAGGACCGTGCTTTGTGGCATTCTTTTGGGGAGGCCTATGTTCAGCAGTGGACTTGTGAAGGGCTGTAATGATGATGATGATGTGAACGATAAATCCGACACCTCCTTGGGACAGATTGTCGCCCTCCCAGTGATAGAACATGTTGCCGGATTCGAGGATTACCATGTCATCCCCCTCTCTTCGGACCTCAGATAATCCTATAATATTCCAGCGCAACTTGTCCTGTTTAATATTTATGCCCAAATAGTCAAACGCTACTCAATATTGAGACGCATTTAAGTTTCGTGCTGTCGCTATCACTTTCAGTTAAAGTGACTGACACCACGCGACTTAACAAAATCTTAAAATTTAGTAGCGTTTGGCTATTTGGGTATTAGTGTAGTGAGTTTAATACATTTTGTTTTATTACCGTCCCTAAGCAAATCTCGATGGCGTTAAATCAGTGTACTATTTGCGGTATAACATTAAAATTATTATATTTTACAGTGGTAGAGCCACGCGGTAGCTTTTGCTGTCGCACGGATGAGCCGGCTCGAACCGTGGTGGTACCACGACCTCACAGAATACCAGCGTGAAGTAGAGGTTTACCTCTGCGTTTCGCTTGGTGAGTGCAGGTGGCCGGAGGCCCATTTTACTGGAAATGAGGCATTCCATCTTAGTCCTCACGGGTGGCAACGCATCTCCATTTTGATTCGCAAACGAGAATAGATGTAGATGTCTATGGGCCACAGCAACCACTTACCATCAGGTGGACTGTGTGCTCGTTTGTCACCCTTATCCTATAAAAAAAAAGTCTGAAAATCAACGAAGTGTTATCAGCAAATAAAACTATATCTTGATAATACCCCACTATGAAAGGTGAAACATTAATATAAACTAATAATGAAAAGGGGCCAAGAATTATGCCCTGAGGAACACCCGTGCATACTACTGACCCGGAAGAACTACTCCTATTGATAAGAACAGTTTGAGTTGTAGTTGTGCCAGCTGTTTTGCTGTGCTTTTACAGCAACAGATCATCCAACCAACAGGTCGGGACAGGTCCAACAGGTACGCCCTTAGACCACAGGAAATTTTTTTATTGCGGCCATTCCGCTTTGTTACTGTGGCGCGTGGAAGGAAAAGGGGAGATCTCCCGCCGGGCAAGGTGTTCTGCCCGGGGAGCGGCCAACGCTTCAATTGGTAGTACGGAGCTATTTTATTTATATGCTGCTTTAACTTCGGAACTTTATTAGCGCGATTTAGGTTTGTTTCGCTTGTGGCGCGACGACAGCTCCGCTACATTACAAAAAGTAGTTCATAATTCGTCTCAGGCAGCTTCAATAGTCTAGAGTCTGTTTCAATAAAGAAGTCGTGTGAAAAACCAAACTAAAATGTAAAGTATGGAATTTGGAATTTTTGTACGTGGTAGAGCCATGCTGCAGCTATATTCAAAATATAGTTGTAGCAGGAATGGGTCGGCTCGACCGGAGAAGGACCACGCTCTCACAGAATACCAGCGTAAAATAGCAGCTTAACACTGCTGTGTTTCGTATGGTGAGTGTAGAGAACCGGGGACCCTTTTACTGGAAATGAGGCATTCCATCTTAGTCCTCACGGATGACAACGCATCTGCATTTTGATTTGTAATAGAGGATTGATGAAGATGTCTATGGGCCGCAGCAACCACTTACCATCAGGTGGACTGTGTGCTCGATTGTCACCCTTATTCTATAGAAAAAATTGACAGCATATGTTTAATTTCACGACGACCGTAGCGCTGCGGCTTAAAGGCTTCATTCGTGACAGACTTTTCCATAAAACCGAATTTTTTTTTTCTTTTTTTTAAAAAACGTTACCCCCACACTAGGATTTTCTCCTGTGTCGTGGAGGCAGTTTACAAACATAAATTGCACAAGGACAAACATCCAGACCCGGAACAATTATTTGTAAGCCATACAAATACTTTAATTATTCATAAACCACGGTTTGTAATAACAAAATAAAACAAGTCCATTGTCAGCTCTAAGCACTTAGAATACCTCACAGCCTGCAATTTTTCTGACTCTCCATACCCTTTAGAACAAAACAAAATATTACACTGCTGCTTGGCAACAAAAAAGCAGAAACATGGTATGTACCGAACAGATAAAATAATAAAATGAATTAAAAGTGGTAAAGTAAAATTAATTAAACGTGGTAGAGCCATGCTTAAGCTATATGGTTGTAGCACGAATGGGTCGGCTCGACCGGGGAAGGACCACGCTCTCATAGAACACCGGCGCAAAATAGCAGCTCAATACTGCTGTGTTTCATATGGTGAGTGTAGAGAACCTGAGACCCGTCTTACTGGAAATGAGGCATTCCATCTTAGTCCTCAGGAGTGTAACACAACTGCATTTTGATTCTTAATCGATAATAGATGTAGATGTCTATAGGCCACAACATCCACTTCCCATCAGGTGGATTGTGTGCTTGTTTGTCACCCTTATTCTATAAAAAAAAAAAACAAAGTCCTACTACCTATCCAATTCTATTATAATCTGTTAGAGAAATTCCTCGTTATTTTAAACTTCCATTTACATTAGATAAATAAAGAGAACTATTTTTGCGACCCACGCAATCTTCCTTATGACTATGCTATGACACAATAAAGTGAACCCTGCCTTTATAGTATAGTTTATTGTAAACATATTTCACATTAAAATGGTTTATAGCAGTTTAAGTTCAGACAAAATCCATCTCTATTACCAGTTAACAAAACAAACATTTGCACCAACATATATTCACAAAGGTAGTGCGAAAGCCTGTCGCTGCTTTGTATATATTTGTGATTGAGTATCGTACGATTTATTTTATTATTGACTACGTTAGTACGTGTCAAAGGATTTTGAATCTTATATGCAGACAGTAAGAATTAGTTGAAATCAATGATAAGCGGCTTGTTTTCTCTTATCAACGTGTGTGGGAGTCAACTGGGTCGAATGCGAAAGAAAACTGCTTTCATACAAGGACACACGCGTACATATGAACTAGAGAAAATAACGGTTTTTAGAGTTCCGTAGTTAAACAACAAGGAACCCTTATAATTTCGCCATGTCCATGTAATTATCATAATAATAATAATGTTTATGTTTTATTAATGCTTCCGCGGCAAGTACAGCCTCATTACCGACGATCTCGGATGATGCATCCTGTGGGACGTCATAATAGTGCGGACTTTTCTATCCAGAGCGTTCAATTTGGTTTGAGTCCACCAGAGTATGCCAAATGTATACAAGAGCAGGCATGATCCAACCGTTATATGCGTGTGTCTTATTAACGCCCGACAAAAGACTGTTAAGCACTTTTGTCAAGCGTGCATAAAACACATCGCAAACTGACTGCTTCATACCCGCCTCATCGATACCGATGTTCTGTGACATACCCAGGTATCGGTTTATTTCAGCCTCGGATAGGGTATGCTGATGGGTATAGATAAGTCTATGCCCTCAGAGTTAGCAACCCTTTCCCTTTCGAAATGGAGGATCGCACACTTATCCGTCCCCAGCTCCATTCCAATGGAGTTGCTAAAATCACAAGTGATGTTTAGCAATTCCATAAGATGGGAGCGACTAGAATAGAATAATTTTTTATTCAATATAGATCACATGTGTAATTCTTATTGAAAGTCAATTTTTACTTTACCACTGGTTCGAAAAAAAAACCTCTGTCCTGGGAAGAACCAGCAAGAAACCCAGCGGGACTTTTTTTTTAAAGCAAATTTTACAATAATCGTTGTACTAACTATATAAGTACAAAATTTATTTTAGAAACAGCTTGGAAGCGATCACCTCATTCCCAGGGGTTATTATCAACCATGTATTCATTTATACTTTAATAACCCTTTTTATACAGTTTCAACTTAACAAAACATTTAAACTTGCTAATGGAGAGAGCCTGTACACTTTCCGGGACCTTGTTGTAATAGCGTATACATTGCCCCAAGAATGAATTACTGACTCTGTGGAGTCGAGAAACTGGTATCACTAGCTTGTGTTTGTTCCTAGTGTTTACAGAATGCACATCACTTTTTTTACTAAAACTACCTTTGTTTTTGTGAACATACATTAAATTTTCGTAAATATACTGAGAGGCCAAAGTTAATATATTTATTTCTTTAAATTTATCTCTAAGAGACTCTCTCAGTTTTAGGTTGTAAATAGCTCTAATGACCCTCTTCTGTAAAACAAAAATGGTTTCTGAATCAGCCGCATTTCCCCATAGCAAAATCCCATAAGACATTATGCTATGGAAATAACTGAAATAAACTAATCTAGCTGTCTCGACACTAGTGAAACCTCTAATCTTTTTTACAGCATAGGCTGCAGAACTTAGTCTGCTTGCTAGTTTGGATATATGGGGGCCCCACTGAAGCTTTGCGTCGAGAGTGATGCCAAGAAAAGCAGTGGATTCAACAGGGCTCAGTTCTTCCCCATTTAAAAACACATAGGTACTCAGATTTCTAATATTCGTTGTTGTAAATTTAATACATTTAGTTTTATTTCCGTTTAAATGTAAATTATTAACGTTAAACCAATGCACTAATTTTGATATAGCATTATTCACTTCGTCACATTTAAATGATTACTGGAGGCGGATAACTTGAGATCATCCATATAGAAAAGTTGGGCCACTTTTGTACCTCCTTTCCGAAGCTAAAATCCCCTCCCGGAACCCTCCAGTAAGGTACTTCATAAGGTAGTTCTCCAGTAAGGGTTCAGAGAGAGGCAGAACCAGATTGGACTCAAACAATCGCCCTGGAAGAGCCCCTTCTTATCCTTGTGTGGTTCTCCGCAGCCGTCATCCGCTGGCCTAGATGACAAAGGATCGTACTCCACTGCCCGAGGAAGTCTCGAACCGTACAGTCAACCTTGTATAGCTCGAGGACCCTCTTAAGCCATGTATGAGGCACCGAGTCGAATGCCTTTTTGTAGTCTATCCAGGCGGCGGAAAGGTTCCGACGGTTGCGTTTAACCACCTTGCCAATGACCGCGTCAATGAGGAGTGGTTCCTTGGTTCCACGACCACCGCCCCGACATACATTTTGAACACGCGACATCACCTGATTTGAATTCAGGTGACGAGTGATTCTCGAGCTCAAAATGGATGTTAGTGTCTTGTATATGGTTGGTAGACACGTTATGGGGCGGTATTTGCTCGGGTCTGTTGAATTCCGGTCTTAATAACCAAATGAGTGATCCCAGTAGTGAAGAGGCTCGGGAGCGACTTTTGGTCAAGAGCCTCTTGAAACTGTCGGGCGAGCACAGCGTGACACCACAAACCCCTTCAGCAAGTAGTGATGCAGTCCATCGAGTCCCTGACTTTTCCAGTTCGCAGCCCTACGGACCGCCTCAGCTACGTCAGCCGGCGTTATGATGACGGGGTCCATGGGCGTAATAATCGCACACTTACTCGCCAGAACTTCCGTCCAAGGGCTCTCGCTGTGGTTTACGGGCTCTGACTACAGGCTAACATTCCAGTTTCTACCCCTTTTGCCCTAAAATACGCTCGCAATGCGTTTGCTTTCATCATTTTTGTCCAACGCATGCAACGTATTCCACCAGCGACGGGTGCCGCTTGCTGAGTCCGAGAAGACCCAGCCGACATCAAGCCCTCTTGTGGGGATGATGGATGCGGGCGGCTACTAGGCGTTCTTGCATTACCCCGCGCTTGGCTGGCGACTCGCATGCTGTCGCGTCCAGCGCCAGCTCCAAACGCGCCCTGGCGACCTCCAGGCAGCGGCCCTATGCGCACTCTTTTATTGTCCATCATCCATTGAATGGGTGTTAATTAACGGGAGACGCACAGGCCCGGCACCATTTCATGGTGCGGCCATAAGCACAGACCGACCTTTGCACCCTCAATTCTGCCGAGGCACGGCGCTCACACCTCTTGTCAAAGCGCTGACTGACTGCGCTGACGTAGCAATTTTGTCACTTAACTGTTACGTCAGCGAGCGGTGGGGTCGTCACTTCCCTACGCCATTTTCTTTTCATGGTGGGCGCGGCTTTTTAAGTGCGCTTACCATGTATAATCGCGAAGTGTGTAGCCTCCGTAATTATTTTCTGACGAGAGCGGATGATCCATTCTATAGGGACGTTATTTTTTGTGATAAAGGACTTACCCCTCTATCCTTAGCCAACGAGCAATGGCAAGACCTGGCAGAACAGAGCATTTCCGACCGGGAAACCATATAGAAGGAGAAGGAGCTCCACGGGAGGTTCTACAAGGCTCTACATGAGACTTTCGTAGACACAGTAGCCTCCCTCCACTGGCTACGTTTTGGTGACCTCTACCTCTATACTGTGCGTGTCCCGACATGCACTTGGCCGGTTTTTTATTCAATGAGAGCACGTGATTTAGATTATATCGTAAATGAACCATACGTTCCAAAGACGTAGTGGATGGCACAAAAGCATAAAATAATGAAGAGTTACGAAATTGATAAAGATTTATACACATTTTTAAGCAATGTATTTTAAAACAACAGTTAAAGAGTGATAGACAGTGTAAAAAAATTTTACTTTTAACATAGATTAACTTTTAATTTAAAATAAAGCTAACTTTAGGGTGGAAGTTCCAGGGTGGCCCGCAAAATTCAAATTTTCTGACGTTTTTTTGGAATTTGCAGGTCAGGGTCAGGTTGAATGTTTAACAAAATATGATTCGCGACCGTAACGAGTATGTGTTTACAGAATTATTATCAAAAATTTGATTTTTACATTTTTTCATAGGATACGGTGACATACAAACACACGGTGCACCTGATGGTAAGTGGATGCTGTGACCCTTATACATTTACGACTGTGTAAAATCTACCAAAACTAACTTGCTTAAAAATGTGTATAAAACACATTTTTAAGCAATGTATTTTAAAACAACAGTTAAAGAGTGATAGACAGTGTAAAAAAATTTTACTTTTAACATAGATTAACTTTTAATTTAAAATAAAGCTAACTTTAGGGTGGAAGTTCCAGGGTGGCCCGCAAAATTCAAATTTTCTGACGTTTTTTTGGAATTTGCAGGTCAGGGTCAGGTTGAATGTTTAACAAAATATGATTCGCGACCGTAACGAGTATGTGTTTACAGAATTATTATCATTAAAATCACCAACACAACCGTCCAAGTTCATATAATTACTTTGAATGAGTTTTTCTGTAAACCATACATGGGATTATACGAACTTAGAGGGTTGTATTGATGATTATAATGATTATAATTCTGTAAATACGTACTCGTTACGGTCGCTAATCATATTTTATTAAACGTACAACCTGACACTGACCTACAAATTGCAAAAAACGTAAGAAAATTTGAATTTCGCGGGTTACTCTGGCGCTTTTACCTTAAAGAACGAAAACAGATTCTAATAATTTAACATTCTGAAGTCGGTGTTAAGACAAAGTATAACAAAGAATTCGACTTCAAACAGGAGGAGGTATTCAATTCGAATGTATGTTTTCCTTTTTTATATGTGTTACCTCATAACTTCTTTCTGGGAGAACCGATTTCGATGATTCTTTTTTATTTGAAAGCTGGTGCTTCACATGTAGTCCCATGTAATTTTGATCAAGGTCCGACTAATAGTTTTTGAGTTATTCTTAATAATTCATGTAGAAGTCGGTTGTACAAAATTTTTAAATTTAAATTATATAGGTACCCCTTAGGATAATAACACCTAGAAGCCGAGTCCGCGTCCGTAATGTGAGGAAACTCAAACTAAGCCAGTATGGCTTAGTTCAATACTCGGCCCGTTAGTGCTCAAAGTCGTGTCATGTTGACAACAGCTCCCGAAATTTTAATTAAAAATGACGTTTTATGCAGTGAACGGATGTCAGTACATCAGAGAAACACAAGAAACATAGTAACATTACATTTCATGAGTAACTAAATATGCTTTTGAGCTTATATTTTTACGTAAAACATTCATAAAAATAAATATGAATTTTTAAAAACTGACATATAACATTATATGGAAATGTTGCCAAAGTGAAAGAAAAGTTCTCCCGCCTTTTTAATTAAAACTAAAACACGTCAATACGAACGATGGCATCCACGATTTTTTCTGCTACCAGGGCGGCGCCATTTTACAGTGAGGTAAAATATTTGAGAGATTTCATAGCGGGGATAACAATTTCTTAAGAAAATGTAATATTTAAGGTTTCTTTCTGTATTATTAGTTATATTTTATATTAATTGCATTAGAAATGAATAAACCAAACTATAAAATATAACTATAAACCGTTTTTTTTAAAGAGTTATAAAGTGCAAAAAATTAAAAAATCAAACCTCTGACGCATTATGTTATGTAATAATATAATATTCTAGATAATGATAAACTATTATTTAAAACTAATTTCTCAATAAGCTAATACTATGTTACAAAAATCTTTACCTCAGTCACAACTAGCGACATCTGGTGAGTGGAACATTATTAGCCCTCATTAAATAGAGTGCGTAACGCAACTTGACAACTTATTACTACGAGGGCTGCCAACATTGATAAAATGCAACGCATTGTTTTTATTTATAGACGGCTCCGTGGCGCAGTGGTTTAGCAAGGAGTTGTTGCGCTGGGGGGTCGCGGGTTCGAATCCCGCACGGAACAAGTATTTGTATGCCTTACAAATCATTGTTCCGGGTCTGAATGTTTGTCCTCGTGCAATTTATGTTTGTAAGCTGCCTCCACGATACAGGAGAAAATCTAGTGTGGAGGTAACGTTTTTTAAAAAAAAATAAAAAATATGGATGATGAATTTTAAGAAAACTTTTTATACGGTCTGATAATAAATGCATGTTTGGTTTTCGTTTTATGTTTCTTTCTGATCTGATCATTGCGGCTTGTGAGACAGAAAACATCAGACACAATAGAAATGAAAGGAGTTGTTGGAAGCCCACTAAAATACAAAAATTTGATTTTTACATTTTTTCATAGGATACGGTGACATACGAACACACGGTGCACCTGATGGTAAGTGGATGCTGTGACCCTTATACATTTACGACTGTGTAAAATCTACCAAAACTAAAATTTTCTTGTGTTTTTCGTATTGTAGCTTACATTATGCATGCAGTGAGGTGCGGTACACCATTACTTGACGATTATTAAAAAAAATTGTTAAAAAAAACTGAATAATAGATACTGAATACGGTCAATCGTTCGTCGAACAGTGTGTGTCAGGCATCGGGCGGGTGTATATCGAACTTGCATTAGTCATATAATTATAACGTCTCTATACAGTTACAAAAAAAAATATGATGCAATCCATTTATATGGTTCATAAAAGTATCTCATTTGGCTAGATAGGCTAGATAGATCCTATTCAAAAATATTTTGAATTTAGCGGGCTACACTTCGATAATAGAATTCAAATAAACTTATTTTCACACTTGTGTGAGTCATACACTACGTTGTAACTATCAGTCCAATATAGTTTCAACTTCCCTACTTTTCGGGAAAATTTAAGGTATTGGCCACATTATTTTTTCATTTATGTGTGTTTCATCTAGCGTAAACACAAGTTGATAACGCACACATAGATTTTGTTCTTGCCCCACTTTTGAACGTCCGCTTTGTAGGGAACTATCGTTCTAGGTGTTATTATTCTAAGAGGTACCCTTGCTGTGTCTATCACTTTAAGTTAAAGTGACTGACACCAGAAGACTTAACGACATCTTAAAATTGAGTAGCATTTGAGTGTTTGGACATAAGTTATTTATTATATTAAACGTGGTAAAGCCATGCTGCAGCTATATTAATAGTATGGTTGTAGCACGAATGGGTCGGCTCGACCGGGGAAGGACCACACTCTCACAGAATACCAGCGTCAAATAGCAGTTTAACACTGCTGTGTTTCGTATGGTGAGTGTAGAGAACCGAAGACCCTTTTTACTAGAAAAGAGGCATTCCATCTTAGTCCTCACGGGCGACAACGCATCTGCAATTTGATTCACAAACGAGGATAAATGTAGATGTTATGGGCCACAGCGACCAGTTACCATCAGGTGGACTGTGTGCTCGTTTGTCACCCTATACTATAAAAAAAAGTGTCACAATCTCAATGTCGTCTAATTAGTAACATTAAAAATTTCAACCCCAATGAAATGAAAAATTTCGTTTGTAAAAAAATTGCAAAAAAAATTTTCTCCGAATTAATATGAGACCACTCCTGAAATAGAATAATCTTTTTACTAAAAATCAACAAAATCCGGTCACAATTGACGAAGATATCGCTTGACATACGTACAAAGAAAAAGAAAATAAATAACAAACGATAAGACTACTTCATAAAAGCTAAAAATAATTACAATGAATTAACGGCTTTAGTAGCTTGACTGTGTAGTGGCGGTGTAAGTATATCCACTGCCCTATATCGTGCCGAGGGACAGAGGACTGAGGTAAGAGGTGACAGTGGGAAACAAACCAGGAGATGGGCAGCAGTATTTCGAATAACAACTAGAAAGTAAAAACCAAAAAACCGCGCATGGCAATACATCGAATTTATGAGACAATGAGGGCATCCACGACTTTTTCTGCCACCAGTGCAGCGCCATTGAAAAATGAGGTGTAATATTGGACAGATTTCATAGCGGGGAAATTAATTTGTTCGGAAAATGTAAGCATTTATGTGTTCTGTACTATTAGTTACATTTTATATTAATTCGATTAAAAATAAACAAACCACAGATATTCATAATAGTAAACGAATTAACCCTTCCCATGTCCCGTGCACTACATTTTTTTTATAGGATAGGGTGACAAACGAGGACACAGTTCACCTGATGGTAAGTGGTTGCTGTCGCCCATAGACATCTACATTTATCCTCGTTTGCGAATCAAAATGCAGATGTGTTGTCACCCGTGAGTACTAAGATGGAATGCCTCTTTTCCAGTAAAAAGGGTCTCCGGTTCTCTACACCCACATACGAAACACAGCAGTGTTAAGCTGCTATTTTACGCTGGTATTCTGTGAAAGCGTGGTCCTTCCCCGGTCGACTACTAATTAAGCTGCAACATGGCACTACCACATAAAGTAAAATATGTCATTGCTATTGACTTATTATTATGTCTGAAAACCGGACAGTAAAATGTGTTATAGAAATTAATATGTTTTAAATAAATATTAATTAATTATGTGCAAAAAATTAAAGAACTAACCACTGAGGCATTGTTTTGTGTATTAATATAATACTATAGAAACTGATAATGTTTTATAAACAAACATCTAAATTAAATGACACTGTGTAACAAAAAACTTCAACTAGCGACATCTAGTGAACGGAAGATTATCATCCCCCATTGTGGAGACGTATAATCAGCAGTGAACTTTGATAGGCTTTAATGAATGAACGAATGAATGAACAAATTTAGAATTCGGTGCTAAAACATTGTGTATAGAAGCTTTAAAGGTCCGACTTCAAAAGTTTCTATGTAGAACTTGTTTTATTCTCTAACTAGATCTATTCTCTATCTATCTAGATAGATAGATTAATTTTTTGAACCTTTTGAGTGGACTACCTATTTATACGTGGTAGAGCCATGCTGCAGCTATAGTTGTAGCACGAATGGATCGGCTCGACCGGGGCAGAACCACGCTCTCACAGAATACCAGCGTAAAATAGCAGCTTAACTCTCCTGTGTTTCGTATGGTGAGTGTAAAAAAACGGAGACCCTTTTTACTGGAAAAGAGGCATTCCGTCTTAGTCCTCACAGGTGACAACGCATCTGCATTTTGATTCGCAAACGAGGATAGATGTAGATATCTATGGGCCACAGCAACCATTTACCATCAGGTGGATTGTGTGCTCGTTTCTCACCCTAACGTATAAAAAAAACTAAGGAATATTACAAGCTTAAGGTAACAAATAGAAAGCCAAGTTGTATAAATAGCAGCTGTTTTGGCTCGTCGCTATAGAGGCTAGTGCACGCAATTGAGAGAGGGCGGGAGGTGCTCTTCAAACAAAGTACGACACATCGTTTTATTTTATTACTCGGATCTCAGCTAGATAATTTTAACATCTTTAATATAATGGATTTCCGATAAAGTGTAATGAAATGAAATGAAATAAAATTTATTTAACATACATTACATTATAGAATTAGAGCTCTGAAGCCTGCGTTAGTTAAAACTGTGCTACAGGCAGGGTTACCAGATGAAAAAAAAAAGTCCGGAGAAATGGCCAGATTTCTATTGAAAAATCCTGAGATTTTTTACAGTTTGAGAAATTTCTCTCTACGTACTTAACAATTTAAAAAGAGTCATAATATTAAAGTTTTTATACTGCACCGCCCTTATTACAGCAGTGTTGTACACTCACTCTGTTATGAAATACTCAATACCATGCTTTAACCATTTTCATGATGATAGGTTTTTCACGATTACCAGAGATACCTAATACGTATTTGTCAATATATATATTTGCAATTACAGCCCAGAATATAAACGTAGAAAGATGTTTTTCTATTATGGGGGCTCAATGGTCGAATGAAAGAAACCGACTAACGGTGTCTCCAGTTGGAACTATACTTTTAATTCAATATAATTTTAAGAGTTTAACATGTGGGGCATTTTATAAATCAATAATAAAAGAAAAAAACCTTACTTAGAATGGTATCTTCACATATTAATTATGATAAAACTGTTTAAATAACCTGTAAAAATAGTCTACTTGGATAAATAAGTTTTGATTTTAATTGTGCAATTATTACCAAAGGAAATTAATTTTTTGTTTGTTAACTTTTTATTGAAGATATTTAATAATTAATAATAATAATATTTAATAATAATAATAATTGGTATTTATTTTCACCCACATATTACAATCAGTACATCACAAAAAACTTAGTAACAATGAACTATACAACTAAATAACAGCTATATATATTAGCTAAATAAGATCTAGGTGGGTGACAGGTGCCCAAACTAGGTTGCCCTGTGCTATGGGATCACCAGGCCCCTCCCTCAACAGAAGTTATAATGCTGTAAAACATTTAATAATCAATACAGCTGCGTGTAATAAAATTACATTAAAATATACTTGTTCAGTTTGGAGAAACTGTGTAAAAATTACTTGTTAGGTATATATACAAAGAAGAAAAACATGATTTAAGTACTAGTAAAGGTAAGCAGGTGTAATAAGTTTAATAATGTGGTGTGCGTGTGTGCACGCACACGCACGTGTGTGTCTCTGTGTGTGTGTGTGTGTGTGTGTGTGTGTGTGTGTGTGTGTGTGTGTGTGTGTGTGTGTGTGTGTGTGTGTGTGTGTGCGTGTGTATGTGTTTGCATGTGGTGTGTAATATATATTTAAATAATACGTTCAAATAGTTTTTCTGTCTGTTCGTAGTCTAATGAGTTAAGCCAATTGATTAAGGAAATTTTTGTCTGTCTTTTAGTTAACGGATATATATTTAATAATTTGTTAGCAAGATTATATAGGACTGGACCTCTGTAATTGAAAAATCTTCGAGCAAATAATAAATTGGTAACAGGTATTGTGCATACCATATGAGGAAGTCTTTTGTTTAATACAGGATTGGATTTATTATATTCCGTTTTTGAATGATTTAATAATATTGTCCCAAAAATATAGAGCTGACGTACCGTGAGCAATTCACAGAACTTGTAAAGTTCATTTTTTGAAAATAATCTGTGTTTTTTATAAGATATTTTAAGTTTAAGTCTTTGTGCACGCTCTAACCTAATCATGTGGCTTTTTGCTGCACCACCCCAAGACGTTATGCTATAGTTAATAATAGACTGACATAAAGCAGTATAAACAAATTTTATAATACTGGTATCAGCAAGATGACGAAGTTGCTTAAAAATGTTTTCAAGAGAGCGACACGTACAGGAGCAAAGCGGTGGTATGCAGCAATCATGGACGTATAAGTTTAAGTTCTCTTGGCCTTTTCGTGCTAGTGTGGTAATACAAAAAGGAATGTATTTAGTTTTGGTTGCATTTAAAGATAGGTATTGTGTAGCAAGCCATTGTTGGACTGTATTGAGACCAGTTTGTGCAACAAAATAAACTTCTTCCCAAGATTGACCGTAAAAGGTAAGTGTGGTGTCATCAGCATAGCACTTAACCTTACAATTAAGAATATTAATTTGACAGAGGTTATTAATATAACACAAAAAGAGGGTAGGGCCCAGAACACTGCCTTGGGGAATTCCGCGCGTTACACAGCAATCGTCACTCAAAATATCATCAATTTTAGTGCTCTGAGTGCGATTGTGTAGGTAGTCGCTTAGCAATTGAAGTTGGGTACCTCTGATGCCCAATTTCTCCATAATTGCTAAAAGTTCTGGGAAAGAGACGGTATCAAACGCTTTAGCAAGATCTAAAAATATAGTCAAGACTTTTGAATGAGAATCTAAGTTTAGTGCACCGTAATCTACGAACATTCTTACTGCTTCTTTTGCAGATTTAAATTTTCTGAAACCACATTGATTTTCAGACAGTAATTTACTTGTTTCTAGATATTCTAAAAGTCTTTTATTTATAACTTTTTCAAATATTTTTGATAAAGTAGAGAGTATGGATATGGGGCGATAGTTATTGATACAGTCTCTTTTCCCTCCTTTGTGGATAGGCAGTACAACTGATTTCTTAAAAGCATCAGGAAATACACCGTCTTTTATACACTGGTTAAAGAGCTTCGTAAGTGGGGGAACAATGTAGTCTTTTAAAGATTTAATTGTTTTTGCCGAAATACCATCCCATCCAGGCCCAGACTCAGTTTTTAGACCAATTATCAATTGTTCAATTTCATCCTGTGAAGCATCCTGCATCACAAAAGAACTAGTATTAGAAAAAAAAATTTTTACAGCATTGTGAGGTAATTGTGGAACATTTTTAGGGATATTATTAGCTAATTCGGAACCTATGGTGGTTAAGTAATTATTCACATAATTTACTGCCTGCTCGGGTGTGTCTTTAAGGGTCAACAGCTCTTGAGGAATATTTTTGCTATTCTGAGTATTAGTCGCGTTGTGTATTGTTTTCCAAAGTTCTTTGATATTATTTCTATTTTTAGTTATTTCGTTTTGGTGATATTTTCATTTTTCCTTCTTAATTAAATCATTACAAAAGTTCCTATATCTCTTAAATGTTTTTACTAAAATATCGTTATTCGGATTATGTTTTGCCTTTAGAGTGTAATCTGTCCCTGTTCCTAGGCAATTTTATTATACTTAAATTACTATTTATTAGACTCTGTAGTGTGTTCACAAAATATGAAGTATAATTATTAGCGTTATTTTCTAATAAAAAAATATTAAAATCGATAATTTTGCAATCATTAATAAGATTATCATAATTAATTTTTTTGATGTATTTATTACGGAAAAGTGACTTATTTTTCATAACAATACATGTCAATATACTTTTGTGGTCCGTTATTGTGGTGTTCATTATGAAAGTGCGAAGTGGTTTCTTAGTTTTGACTATGACATGATCGAGGCAACTTATATCCGTGGTTAAAATATTTGAATATACAGAAGTCATCCCATGAAAGAGTAGCTGTTCAAGATAGTCGAGGGTGTCACTATTTATTATGGATATATTGATATTAATGTCCCCTACAATTATTACATTTTTATACGTAGCGAGTGAAGTCAGAAGACTGTGTAGAGATTGAAGAAACTTGCTAATGACTTTAAAACAGGGGGGGCGATAAATAGCTAGTACTGCAATTGAATTATTAATTTTAATAAGTAAACAATTACTATCATTTATTAGTGGTTCCTCTACAGTTGCCATAAGATTGTTTTTAAGATAAACGGCAACACCATCATTTTGATTATAGTTATCTATTGTAAATAAAAAAGATTTTTTGCATATGGAGTAAGACACTCAGAAATATATATAGGCTTCGCTGGACCAGTGAGACCAATGTGTGAAGTATTGAGGTAAGTTCCGTTATTTAATTTGATGAAATTACGGGCATTTTTTATGAATTTTTCCTTTGTAAGGGTTGAGGTCAACAACTATCGTCGAAGCTTGGTCATTTTTGTTTTTCGTACGATATACGTTCTTTATTTCTCTGGGCTGCACTAACACATCCAACGTTTGTGCGGTTTTCTGAACAATGCAGCACAGCTCCTCTTTGGTCTCACCGTTATTTTCGGGAATGTTTTTTATTTCAAATTTTGACGCATGCAAAAGATATTCTAAACTCGAGATTTTATCTTCAAGTTTGCGGATGTAGGCATGATCTTCTTTTCTCTCAGCTAATAGCTAATTTAAAATATAAGCGGCTAAAAAAGAACAATATGATGGACTTTCCTTCCTGCAATATGGCTTCGAACCACACACTAAACCTATATATATCTACTTCGCTGTATAAACATTATGTCAGTATAATTCCTTGCGTCCATAGCTGGAACATTTGCCGGGCACAATTTGTGCGCGGATGTGTTGCATGGCAATGGTACAAATATACGACCTATTTCCAACTTAAAGATATCTGGGGTGCAATAAACATCAAAAATCCATATAAGCTTTTTTATAGAATAAAGGTGACAAACGCGCACACAGTCCATCTGTTCCTAAGTGGATGCTGTGGCCCATAGACATCATCTACGTTTTATTCTGCATTGAGAATCAAAATGAGGATACGTTGTCACACCTGAGGACTAAGATGGGAGAAAAACTATAACAGATGATATACCTCATTTAATTAGAGTAGAAGTTATTATCGATCCTGGTACTCATAATGGATCTTGTTTCACGATCTTTTAAAAAGATGTAGCATGAATGGGTCGGCAGAGAAGTACCCCGTACTCACAGAATACCAGCGTGAAATAACAGTTTAATTGTACTGTGTTTCGTATGGCGAGTGTAAAGAACCGGAGACGACTTTTTCACTGGAAACGAGGCATTCCATCTTAGTCATCAGGGGTGACAACGCATCTGCATTTTGCTCCTTAATCGTGGTTAGATGTAGATGTCTATGAGGCACAGCATCCACTTACCATCAGATGGACTGCGTGTTCTTTTGTTAAACTTATTCTATAAATGATGATAATGAATGATATCACCCTTTGAAAGATTCCGTGCACCGCTGATATAACAAATTCCGGAACATTCCGCTAACCTCAAGAGATGAAGAAAGGAGTGGTCGCCCTTTGAAAGCTGTTTCGAAAGGGAACGTGTCAGCAATGGAAAACTTAATTGAAGTGACATGATTACTAAATTTTGAACAGGCTAGTCTCGGGATGTTTAAGACATTATCATAAGGTGATGACTCTTAGATTTGGCAACCCAATCGAGAAACGAAGCACCAATAGACGGTTTGGCTATTTAAAAATGAACCAACGCCTACTAAAGTGAAGCGAACGAGAAGGACAAGAAAGATTATGTTCGTGTTTTCACTTAGACTGGCTACGGTGGCAATCATGGTAACGGCGGGGCAGGGGGTGCTAAGAATCTCCAGTGACGGTTCGGTTGCCACCTAAGACGACTAGACCTGGCAACATACAACGCACGCACCCTGAGGACTGACGAGAAGATCGTGGAGCTGGAAGAATAGATAGACAAGTTACGCTGGCATATTATAGGATTATCCGAAGTCCGAAGAGAGGGGGAGGACACGGTAATCCTCGAATCCGGCAAATTGCTCTATTACCGGGAGGGCGACCATCTGTCCCAAGGAGGTGTCGGATTTATCGTCCACAAGTCTCTCGTTAACAACGTTGTAAAGATCGAGAGTGTGTCGACGAGGGTTGCGTACCTTATACTCTGAATCACCAAACGGTATTCGCTGAAGGTCATACAGGTTTACGCACCAAACTCGGCACACCCCGATGAGGAGGTGGAGGAAATGTATGAGGATATATCTAGAGCTATGTATTCCTCCAAAACCCAATATACGGTGTTAATGGGAGACTTCAATGCAAAACTAGGCACAAGAGAGAACGGTGAGCGGAAAGTAGGGAAATTTGGAACAGGGCAACGGAACCCAAGGGGCCAGCAGCTGGCCGACTTCATGGAGAAAGAGGGACTCTTTATGATGTACTCTTTCTTCCAGAAGCGGCCCCACAGGAAGTGGACCTGGTCGAGCCCCGACGGTTCCACAAAAAATGAGATTGACTTCATTATGACGACCAGACGACAACTGTTCGGTGATGTCTCCGTGATCGCGAGGGTGAAAACTGGTAGCGATCACCGAATGGTTAGAGGCACACTGAACCTAAACATCAAGTTGGAGAGGTCTCGTCTAATGAAGTCAACGCTCCGTCCCCCTCGTGCTCTGTTCCAAACTCCCGAAACCTTTCAGCTCGAGCTAAAAAACCGTTTTCAGTGCCTAGAAGACTGCAATGAAGTGGACGATATGAATGACAAGCTCGAGGAAACTGTCCATGCAGTCGGAGCTAAGTTTTGCAAGACCCGTCGCAGAAGAACACAAAAACTCTCCGATCACACTCTTAATCTCATGGCTGTTAGACGGGATATAAAGCTGCAGTCTTAAATAGATGTGACAGCATACAGGCAACTGAACAGACAGATCTTAAAATGCATGCAGCGGGACTTACGCAACTGTAATACTGCTCGTATTGAAGAAGCGATCGAGCGGCACCAGGGCTTCAAAGTCTTTGCTAGACATCTGTCTGCCAGAACGAGCCAACTTTCGATGCTGAAGACCAAGTGTGGCAGCGTCGTTTCTGGGGCACCTGAGATTTTGAGTGAGATTGAGAGGTTCTATGGCCAGCTGTACACGTCATCGTTGGAGCCACACGCAAGTGTGAGTAACGATCCAGGAGCGAGTCTTATCCAATACTATTCCGAAGATATCCCGGACGTCAGTCTGAGCGAGAAATGGAAAGCACTCCAGCACCTTAAAAACGGCAAGGCCCCAGGTGAGGATGGAATTACAGCGGAGCTTCTGAAAGCGGGTAGAAAACCGGTTGCAGAGAAGTGTAAGACAGGGTGATGTTATATCCCCGAAACTCTTCACCGCTGCATTGGAAGACGTTTTCAAGCTTCTGGACTGGAAAAGATACGGTATTAACATCAATGGCGAGTCCAGCACTCACCTTCGATTTGCCGATGATATAGTCCTTATGGCAGAATCGCTGGAGGACCTAAGCACCATGCTCAATAACCTCAATAGTGTCTCCCAACGGATAGGTTTTAAGATGAAAATGGACAAATCAAAAATCATGTTTGACGTCCATGTCACACATGTGCCGGTAGTTGTTGGGAGCACTAAGCTCGAAGTTGTTGACGAGTATGTTTACCTAGGACAAATAGACCGACTAGGTAAGTCCAACTTCGACCGAGAGGTCAATCGACGGATTCAACTCGGCTGGGCAGCGTTCGGGAAACAACGACACATCTTCTCGTCAGACATACCTCAAAACCTTAAAACGAAATTGTACAACCAGTGCGTGTTGCCAGTGATGACTTACGGATCTGAGGCGTGGTCCTTCACTGCTGGCCGTATGAGGAAGCTCAAGGTCGCTCAGTGAGCTATGGAGAGGGCTATGCTCGGGGTTTCTCTGCGTGATAAACTTAGAAATGAGGATATCTGCAGTAGAACCAGATCAACCGACATGGCCCAACGGATTAGTTTGCTGAAGTGGCAGTGGGCCGGCCATATAGCTCGAAAAACCGACCACCGATAGGGAAGAAAGGTTCTTGAGTGGCAGCCTCGTACCGGTAGGCGAAGTGTAGGGCGACCCCCCATGAGATGGAGTGACGACCTGGTAAGACATGCAGGAAGTCGATGGATGTAGGTGGCTCAGGACCGTGCTTTGTGGCATTCCTTTGGGGAGGCCTATATTCAGCAGTGGACTTTTGAAAGGCTGTAATGATGATGATGATGATGATGATTTCACTTAGACAGTTTTATCTTTTCTAAAAAAGGGTAATAAACGAGCACACATTCCACCTGATGGAAAGTGGATGCTGTGGCCCAAAGACATCTACAATTATCCTTGATTACGAAGATGGGTTGTCATTTCTGAACACTTAGATGAATTTAATAGATATGCCTCGTTTCCAGTAAAAATAATCTCCTAATTTACGGAATGTATCTTAGGAATAAACTGACCACCTTCAGTTGTTAAGGGTTGAGATTTCTCTGAATTTCAACTATGGGCGGTTCATTGACTCTAGGGGTGCTGCTCACCTTACTCTCCGCAGCCGAATTTGGTTGGCGGCGGAGCCATAGAACAGATCTGCCGCTAGGGTCGGGAAAGCTAGTGCTTCCGAGTGCTCGTTTTTCCTGGCCCCATGGCGTCCGAGTATCAAACCCGGAGGAGTCCATTTGGCAGTTGCTGTAAGAGGCCGTGGAGGAAGGCGCGCCTTGTGTTCCAGGTGCACCTTATCTGGAAGGCAGGTGGGGAGGAGAAGTCCTCTCCGAAGACGGGTTACCATGGGGTGGAACTGAAGAGAACCAGAGACACCTTTTACTGGAAACGAGCCATTCCATCTAAGTCGTCAGGGGGGACAACACATTTTGATTCTTATCGATGATTGATTTAGAGTCTATGGGCCACAGCATTCACTTACCACCAGGTGAATAGTAGTCTCGTTTGTCACCCGTATTCTATAACACAAACTCACTTAACTCTCAAAATCTGGGATTTCCTGGATAGCACACCGGTTAAACTCTTGTGTAAGATTAATTATTATTTAGCAACGTGCGAGTGTTTTTGTTCCCTAAAATAAAAAATCAGCGAACCGGGATACAGTTTTCATCGCCAGAAGATGTTACAGCAGTGTTTGAGAAGGGAAGAGGTATCTGAGGCGAATTGGAAAAAGTGTTTTGAATATTAATTCAGAGGCATGAAAAATACAGGAACAGAAACTTTTTTATTCAATGTAGATTATTAATAATACTTATTAAAAGTCACTCTTTTGTTTAATTACCACTGGTTCGAAAAAAGCCTCTGTCGTGGGAAGAACCAGCAAAAACCCAGCGGGTCTTTTTTTTATAACAGCTTACGATTGTATGTTACACAATTACCAACACAACAAATCAGAAATAGCTTGGTAGCGATCACCTCATTCCCATAAATTCCTTAATATTATTATAACCCTTTTTATACAAACTTAGTTTAATGAAGTTTTTGAACTTTGAGCAGGTTGATTTTGTATATTTATTATAAGAAACTTTGTATAGTAGGTAAATGCCGGTAGAGAGTTTTTGAAAAGATTTAATAAAAAATACTTTAAACTCAATTGCATACCTTAAGCGAAAGCGCAAGGTAATGTTCTACTAGCGCCTAAAAATTAAAATTCCAACATTTTATCGAATAAAATCATATCTAGCAATCATATTATACATATAAATGATATAAAAAGCACATTGTTAGAAAGATAAATGATTGTTGAACTTATTAATAATTTTTTTAAATCGATTAATTGCTATTTTTAAATAAAAAAAGGGTTTTAGTGGCTTATGGTGTGGATTTATCATGTCCCTGTGGCTTGTAAACACTATAACTTTTGAAAATATCAATTGTTTAACTCAATCTATTTTTTAATCTCTTCATCTATCATGTGGGAAGCCACTGAATGTAAATGGCAGTGTAATTTTGTTTTGTTTAGCTATAATTAATTTTTTTCGGCTCCAAAATGGCGAAATTTTCGTTGATTTCGTTGCCTCGTATATAAATTGTTTCTGTAAATGGGGATCTACAGCCACAGAGTAGTTTAGTTCACAGAGTACCTTTGTATTAAGTTTAGTTCGGCTCGTAGTGTTTCTATATAGTTTGTGGTTCGGCTTCGGCTTCAGTCGCCGTCGTGAGTGGACATGGTTTCGGTTGTTTTTAGCGGCTCAAAAAGATCGCTGTACAAATACACAATATTCGAATAACCAAATTTCTTAAATACTTGATGATAATAATAATAAGAGATTTTTTTATTACAATATTTAAAAGCACAGAATAAATAATATATCTTAATATTGGTAAATCCAATTGAGCATGCCTTCGCATTAAAAATAACGTATAGCATGATTAAACGGATTTTTTTTAAAGTAGTTTAAATACATTTCGACAGCACTATCCGCTTCAACACCCTCGAAACCCATGAAAATGACACCCATGATGAAAAAATTTATACCTATTGCAGCCGCCATCTTGGCTTTACATTTCTACAGCACTATCGGCTTCAACACCCTTGAAAACCATGAAAATGACACCCATAATGAAAAAATTGGTACCTACTTCAGCCGCCATCTTGGATTTACATTTCGACAGCACTATCGGCTTCAACACCCTCGAAAACCATGAAAATGTTACCCATGATGAAAAACTTTATACCTATTGCAGCCGCCACCTTGGATTTACATTTCGACAGCACTATCGGCTTCAGCACCCTCGAAAACCATGAAAATGACACCCATGATGAAAAAATTGATATCTATTGCAGCCGCCATGTTGGATTTACATTTCGACAGCACTATCGGCTGCAACACCCTCGAAAACCATGAAAATGATATTCATGATGAAAAAATTTGGTACCTACTTCAGCCGCCATCTTGGATTTACATTTCGACAGCACTAGGCTTCAACACCCTCGAAGCCCATGAAAATGACACCCATGATGAAAAAATTGATATATATTGCAGCCGCCATCTTGGATTTACATTTCAACAGCACTATCGGCTTCAACACCCTTGCAAACCATGAAAATGACACCCATGATCAATAAATTGGTACCTAATTCAGCCGCCATCTTGGATTTACATTTCGACAGCACTATCGTCTTCGACACCCTCGAAAACCATGAAAATGTCACCCATGATGAAAAAATTGGTACCTACTTCAGCCGCCATCTTGGATTTACATTTCGACAACACTATTGGCTTCAGCACCCTCGAAAACCATGAAAATGACACCCATATTGAAAAAATTAATACATATTGCGGCCGCCATCTTGGATTTACATTTCAACAACCCTATCGGTTTCAACACCCTCGAAAACCATGAAAATTTCACCCATGACAAAAAAATTGATACTACTTACTTTTAGTACGTACTACTATTATTTATTCTGTGCTTTTAAAATATTGTAATAAAAAAATCTGTTATTATTATTATAATCAAGTATTTAAGAAATTTGGTTATTCGAATATTGTGATCTTTTTGAGCCGCTGCAAACAACCAAAATAATGTTCACTCACGACGGCGACTGACGGCGAACCATAGATAAATATAAATGTAGCAAGCTAATGCGGCGAACTGATATATATAGTATTCTATGGCGATGGCCAACTGAGTTAGTGAGTAAACTACTCTGTGGCTGCAGCTTCCCCATTTACAGAAATAATTCTATACGAGGCTACCAAATCATAGAAAATTTCGCCATTTTCGAGCCGAAAAAAATTAATTATAGCTAAACAAAACAAAATTACACTGCCATTTACATTCAGTGGCTTCCCACATGATAGATGAAGAGATTAATAAATAGATTGAGTTAAACAATTGATATTAACAAAAGTTAAGTGTTTACAAGCCTTGGGGACATGATAAATCCACACCATAAGCCACTAAAACCCCTTTTTTTTATTTAAAAATAGCAATAAATCGATTTAAAAAAAATATTAATAAGTTCAACAATCATTTATCTTTCTAACAATGTGCTTTTTATATCATTTATATGTGTAATATGATTGCTGGATACGATTTCATGCGACAAAATGGTGGAATTTTGATTTTTAGGCGTTAGTAGAACATACCCACGCGCTTTGCGCTCGGCATGCAATAGTAGTACGTACTAAAAGTAAGTAGTATAATTTTTTTTGTCATGGGTGACATTTTCATGCTTTTCGAGGGTGTCGAAACCCATAGGGTTGTCGAAATGTAAATCCAAGATGGCGGCCGCAATAGGTATCAATTTTTTCATCATGGGTGTCATTTTCATGGTTTTCGAGGGTGCTGAACCCGATAGTGCTGTCGATATGTAAATCCAAGGTGGCGGCTGAAGTAGGTACCAATTTTTTCATCATGGGTGTCATTTTCATGGTTTTCGAGGGTGTTGAAGCCGATAGTGCTGTCGAAATGTAAATCCAAGATGGCGGCTGAATTAGGTACCAATTTATTGATCATGGGTGTCATTTTCATGGTTTTCGAGGGTGTTGAAGCCGATAGTGCTGTCAAAATGTAAATCCAAGATGGCGGCTGCAATAGGTATCAATTTTTTCATCATGGGTGTCATTTTCATGGTTTTCGAGAGAGTTGAAGCCGATAGGGTTGTCGAAATGTAAATCCAAGGTGGCGGCTGCAATAGGTATCAATTTTTTCATCATGGGTGTCATTTTCATGGTTTTCGAGGGTGTTGAATCCGATAGTGCTGTCGAAATGTAAATCCAAGATGGCGGCTGAAGTAGGTACCAATTTTTTCATCATGGGTGTCATTTTCATGGTTTTCGAGGGTGTTGAAGCCGAAAGTGCTATCGAAATGTAAATCCAAGATGGCGGCTGCAATAGATATCAAGTTTTTCATCTTGGGTGTCATTTTCATGGTTTTCGAGGGTGTTGAATCCGATAGTGCTGTCGAAATGTAAATCCAAGATGGCGGCTGAAGTTGGTACCAATTTTTTCATCTCGGGTGTCATTTTCATGGTTTTCGAGGGTGTTGAATCCGATAGTGCTGTCGAAATGTAAATCCAAGATGGCGGCTGAAGTAGGTACCAATTTTTTCATCATGGGTGTCATTTTCATGGTTTTCGAGGGTGTTGAAGCCGATAGTGCTATCGAAATGTAAATCCAAGATGGCGGCTGCAATAGATATCAAGTTTTTCATCTTGGGTGTCATTTTCATGGTTTTCGAGGGTGTTGAATCCGATAGTGCTGTCGAAATGTAAATCCAAGATGGCGGCTGAAGTTGGTACCAATTTTTTCATCTCGGGTGTCATTTTCATGGTTTTCAAGAGTGTTGAAGCCGATAGTGCTGTCGAAATGTAAATCCAAGATGGCGGCTTCAATAGGTATCAATTTTTTCATCATGGGTGTCATTTTCATGGGTTTCGAGGGTGTTGAAGCCGATAGGGTTGTCGAAATGTAAATCCAAGATGGCGGCTGCAATAGGTATCAATTTTTTCATCATGGGTGTCATTTTCATGGTTTTCGAGAGAGTTGAAGCCGATAGGGTTGTCGAAATGTAAATCCAAGGTGGCGGCTGCAATGGGTATCCACTTTTTCATCATGGGTGTCATTTTCATGGGTTTCGAGGGTGTTGAAGCCGATAGTGCTGTCGAAATGTAAATCCAAGATGGCGGCTGCAATAGATATCAAGTTTTTCATCTTGGGTGTCATTTTCATGGTTTTCGAGGGTGTTGAATCCGATAGTGCTGTCGAAATGTAAATCCAAGATGGCGGCTGCAATAGATATCAAGTTTTTCATCTTGGGTGTCATTTTCATGGTTTTCGAGGGTGTTGAAGCCGATAGGGTTGTCGAAATGTAAATCCAAGGTGGCGGCTGCAATAGGTATCAATTTTTTCATCATGGGTGTCATTTTCATGGTTTTCGAGGGTGTTGAATCCGATAGTGCTGTCGAAATGTAAATCCAAGATGGCGGCTGAAGTAGGTACCAATTTTTTCATCATGGGTGTCATTTTCATGGTTTTCGAGGGTGTTGAAGCCGATAGTGCTATCGAAATGTAAATCCAAGATGGCGGCTACAATAGATATCAAGTTTTTCATCTTGGGTGTCATTTTCATGGTTTTCGAGGGTGTTGAATCCGATAGTGCTGTCGAAATGTAAATCCAAGATGGCGGCTGAAGTTGGTACCAATTTTTTCATCTCGGGTGTCATTTTCATGGTTTTCAAGAGTGTTGAAGCCGATAGTGCTGTCGAAATGTAAATCCAAGATGGCGGCTGCAATAGGTATCAATTTTTTCATCATGGGTGTCATTTTCATGGGTTTCGAGGGTGTTGAAGCCGATAGGGTTGTCGAAATGTAAATCCAAGATGGCGGCTGCAAAAGGTATCAATTTTTTCATCATGGGTGTCATTTTCATGGTTTTCGAGAGAGTTGAAGCCGATAGGGTTGTCGAAATGTAAATCCAAGGTGGCGGCTGCAATGGGTATCCACTTTTTCATCATGGGTGTCATTTTCATGGGTTTCGAGGGTGTTGAAGCCGATAGTGCTGTCGAAATGTAAACCCAAGATGGCGGCTGCAATAGATATCAAGTTTTTCATCTTGGGTGTCATTTTCATGGTTTTCGAGGGTGTTGAATCCGATAGTGCTGTCGAAATGTAAATCCAAGATGGCGGCTGAAGTTGGTACCAATTTTTTCATCTCGGGTGTCATTTTCATGGTTTTCAAGAGTGTTGAAGCCGATAGTGCTGTCGAAATGTAAATCCAAGATGGCGGCTGCAATAGGTATCAATTTTTTCATCATGGGTGTCATTTTCATGGGTTTCGAGGGTGTTGAAGCCGATAGTGCTGTCGAAATGTACTTAGACTACTTTAATAATTCCGTATACTCATGTTATACGTAATTTTTTAATGCGCTTAAGGTATGCCCAATTGGATTTACCAATATTTATTTATTTTTGTTCTTATTTTCGCAAAACCTTTCAATTGGCTTACGTGTTGTACATATTATAAATTTAAATATAATATACGAGCTGGTACCCAACGCGTTGCAGCCGCAGAAGAAATAATTGTATATATATCGTTTTAAATTTGGAATCCCTTCCAAAGATGTATATAATGTATCAGGAATGATATAACACATTCATTGAAATGTAATGATATATGACTTTTAATTAGTCGGTACATTACGTGCGCTACCTACCGTAAGTAAATTGTACTATGCATACAACCGACGCGGAAGTGCAAGCAATAAGTTGATAAAGCTTTACCGCAGTCTGACGAACGGTATGGCAGCGGTACCCGGCGCATTACTGCCATAGAAAAATAATGATAATATATTCATTGAAGTTAAATAATATATTATTTTTAAATAAATTATCGGTACGATACGCGCACCACCTGATGTAAGTTAATTTTACTATACAACCTTCGCGCAAGTGCAAGCAACACGTCGACAAAATTTCACCGCAATCTGATGAACGGTATGGCAGCGCTTAAAATACGAACAAACGTACATTATTTTTTATATATTAGACTAGTGATCCGCCCCGGCTTCACACGAGTGATTCCTGTTCTCGACAACAGCGCCTCCAATTGTAAATCGTTTAGATAATCCAGGACCTCAAACACACACAAAATAATTCATCAAAATTGATCCAGCTATTTTCGAGTTTTTGCGAGACCAACGGGCAGAAATTGATTTTATATATAGAGATTAGATTTATGCGTGGTAGAGACACGATGCAGCTATATTATGGTTGTAGCACGAATGGGTCGGCTTGTCTGGGAAGGACCACGCTCTTACAGAATACAAGCGTAAAATAGCAGCTTGTTGCTACTGTGTTTTGTATTGGTGAGTATAGACAACCGGATACCGTTTTTACTGGAAACGAGACATTACATCGTAGTCCACAGCTGTCACCCACGCATCTGCATTTTGATTCTTAATGGAGAATAAATGTAGGTGTCTATAGGCCACAGCATTCACTTACCATCAGGTGGACTGTGTGCTCGTTTGTTACCCTTATTCAATAAAAAAATATTATAGGCACGAAAGAAAACCGTCGTTATTAAATAACTTCTGTCCTACTATATACATTGTATGTATACCTTACATATTTAGCTCTGCGTCGGTTCAATTAGTTATCTGATAATTATAAAAAGATCAAAAGCAATTCTCGCTAAGCAAGTGCATGCGTACTTACAAGTACGAACGCACCAGTGACACCGTGACCATGCGTCAGATAGCCTACATGCAATCTCGTGCAGTACTATGTATTTAATTACTCCAAGGTGGCAATATTTGAGCATGTAACGCATAATCGGTACCTAAAGCAATTCAACTATATCAGAAAAGCGTTTGATAATAAAAACAACGCATTTAAGCTCAATGTTACGCAACCAACAACTAATACCATTATTAATAATACATGTATATCTATATATCTCTGATTAAGTCGAGAACAAACAGGTGGAACGATATTTATTCTGTCACGGGGATCGTCAAACCTAACGCAACAAATTCACAAATTTTAAACAGCTGTGATAATATTATATCTACACTTAGCAAGGATGAGGTCTGGGTGCACATGATAAGAATCCTTACGTTTTATACTCGGAATTGTGCAACGCCATTTACAAACTGAAAAACAATCATTTATTTATTCTTAGTGTACAGTAAGCAAATTTTTGACTTATTTTGTGCTAATTTTAGTCCTGAAAAGTTTGCTACTTTTTCGGTGGAATTTAAGAGGTCCTGGATGTGCGTTGAATGTTGCAGTAGACTACCTAAGGGCGATAATTCGCAGACCCCTGTACGCACGCATCAAATCTTAGACCAAAGTATATCTAGTCCTACCGAAAATGTCAATATGCTCCGTGGCGGAACTCGGTTTACGCAAGCTCCTAAGCAGAATCCAACATCAAACAATGTTCTGAACGAAATGAAAGAAACCGTCATACTGGAATTGAGAAAAATGCAAGCTAATTTTGAAGAGCAGCTTATTGAAAAAATTAATAAATTACTTGCTGAGCAATTTTTAGCGCTAAAAATGAATTTTTAGAAAAAATCAATATGATGACGAGTAAAATCCAACAATTTGAAGTGACGCTTATGACAAAAGCAGACACTTATAAAGATGCTATAACAAATAATTTGCCTTTAAATACAACAACAATAAAAGCTGTAACTAAAACTAAAACTCAGTCACAGACGAAAGCCAAGCCTGTCGTACAAATTGAAAAACCAAGTACCTCGCTCGCAGCTTTAGTACCTGATGCTGATAGAACTATCCAGAAGTCTAGCACTACATCTACACCTGCAGCTAGCCATCCTAACACTGATAACCTCGATAAAGGCGGATGGGTGGAGGTGAGACGCAGGCGGTCACGAGCTTCACTTCCTGGCGTACTTAGAGGTACCGCAGCGCCTGGATCGACACCACTTCAGGCTGCCGCTAGGTGGAAATACCTGAATCTGTACTATGTTCAAGAAGATACCACTGTGGAGCAAGTGCGGAATCACCTCTGTACTATATGTCACGGTGACATGTGTACCATTGAGAAGTTGAAGTTTCGTGGGCGCTATGCTTCCTTTAAGCTAGGAGTTCCTCTTGAAAGTGCTGAAACTGTTATGTCATCTGGCAACTGGGCCGAAGGCATACGTATTAAGCCTTGGCGTCAAAACTTTCGTGCCAAAATCAACAGCAAACAAGCGCCGTGTGTGAGTTGAGGATATTTTATCAGAATGTTCGAGGTCTAAAATCAAAAACAAGTATATTTATGAACAATGTTACACATAGCGAATATGACATCATAGCGTTGACTGAGACCTTTTTAACTAGTTCAGTATTTGATAGCGAACTCTTCCCTCCTGGTTACAGGGTAATACGTAAAGACAGAGCGAACGATACTGGGTGGGGGGGTGTACTGCTTGCTGTTCGAGACTGTTATCCTGCTCGGGTTGTTACTGACATTGATCTTATGACTAATGATAAAGAATTAATATTTGTAATTATTAATTTTAAAAATATCAAAATATTATGTTGCATTGTATATTTACCTCCAAACTATAATGATGATCAATATTTAAATGTTTTGGCCTGTATGGAAGATGTTATTTGTACCTACACTGACATAAAATTATTAATTTTAGGTGATTTCAATTTGAATTCTTGCAGCGTTAATGTAAAGACCCAATTTGATTTTTTTTGTAATTTTTGTTCGCTCCACCAATTTAATACAGTATTAAATAGACGAGGCGGTATGTTGGATCTCGTGCTGAGCAATTCAGAGCCCGGTCAGTTAAGTGTTTCTCTAAATTTAGACCCTCTGGTAGAAATTGATGAGTATCATCCCGCGCTTGAAACTATAATGAAGCTTCCATTCGCTTGTCCAGCATTGATTTCTTCTCCTGCTTCGCCTACGTCATCTCTTTCCAATACTCAAAAGAACAGCTGGAACTGGCGTAAAGTAGATTATCAAGGTCTAAATGCGGCTTTATCCAAATTAGATTGGTCGGATTTACTTAAAGAGATTGATATTGAATGTGCTGTTCAGTTGTACTACGAGAAATTGTACGATTGTGTAAATCTCTTTGTACCTGTTTCTTTCTGCACTACCAATAATCACCGATATGTATATCCTAAATGGTATACTGCTGAAATTATAAATAACATTAAAAACAAACACTATCATCTTAAGAAGTATAAAAAGGAAGGTAAAGAATTCAATCGACAAATGTTTAAGTATTATAGGGAGCAGGTACAAAAACTGATTGACAGGGAGTATAGGCAATATTTAAAAACGGTACAACGGAATATTATTAACGACCCAGTTAAATTTTGGGATTACATTAAAGACAAAAAATCTGGTGGCAGAAGACGTGCGGATACTTATATTTATAAGGATAGTGAGGTGAAGGAGCAGGCTGCTGCTGATGCCTTTGCAGAATTTTTCAGCTGTGTGTTTCATCCGCACATACCCTTTTTGGATCCTAATAAGGCTGCTCAAGCTGCACATTTTAACCAGGACATTACGTCCGTATCTATAAACATGATCAATGGGAGGGATTTGAAGGAGGCTGTGAAACGTCTCAAACCGCGCTCATCTAATGGGCCTGATGGCATTCCTGGTTTCTTGGCTAAAGATTGTATAGCGGTTCTGGAGGGGCCTCTTTTGCATCTCTTTAACCTATCACTAACTAATACTAGGTACCCTCAAATTTGGAAACGTTCCAGGGTTACCCCCGTGCCGAAAGGGGATGGGAGTATGGACGTGTAAGCATTTAGACCAATTGCTGTTTTATCAGTGTTTGCCAAGATATTTGAGTCAATACTCACCAAACACATTAATAATCAGGTAAACCATTTGTTACACAATAGCCAGCATGGTTTCCGTAAGGCACGTTCTACCACTACGAACTTAATTGCGCATGTAGACTACATATATGAGGAGATGGACAAATACAAACAAGTGGACACGGCATACTTCGATTTCAGAAAGGCCTTTGACCTCGTCGACAATGACAAATTGTTAGAAAAGTTGGCATTTATTGGCTTTACCCTCAAACTCATTCGGTTTTTCGCATCCTATCTCAATAGTAGATGTCAATATGTGCGGGTAGATGGCTATAACTCCAGTGATTACTTCACGAGGTCAGGGGTAAGTCAGGGCAGTACGTTGGGTCCAAAACTCTTCCTGCTCTTTATAAATGATCTGCCAAACATTGTTTGTTTTTCTGAGTGCCTCCTCTTTGCAGATGACTTAAAACTCAGTCTGGGTATTGAATCTAAATTAGATACTATAAATCTACAAAGAGACATTGACGCGGTGTTAAATTGGAGTCAAGAAAATCTATTGCCTTTAAATTATAATAAATGCAAAATAATTACTTTCACTCGGAAACCTAGACCAAATGTAAATTTGTATAGCCTACATGACGCTCCTCTGGAAAGAGTAAATGACATTCGAGACCTGGGGCTGTTATTAGATTCTAAATTAGACTTTCGCAAAGTTAAAAAAAGTTTTAATTAAACTTTTCGTAAGAACGCACATAGAATGTTAGGTTTTGTTATTAGGACTGGAACACAATTTGACAATGAAGTAGTTGCTAAAATACAATTTAACGCATTTGTTCGTAGCAAGCTGGAGTATGGTGCTGTTGTCTGGGACCCATTTGAGGATAAGTATGTCCTTATGGTCGAGAAGATACAGCGCAAGTTTGCCCGATGGTGCTTTAAGAAGCGATGCGGGTACTATCCTCACCTGTATCCTTCTTTGTTCGTATCGGGCATGGTTGATATGGAAACACTGAAGTTTAGGAGGGTTATGCTTATGCTGACACACTATCTCTCTATACTGTATCACAAGATCGATAGTCCGCAGATACTAGAGAGTGTACGCATCTTAGTTCCCCGTAATAGACGGCAGGAGTCAGTCTCGCTTGTTAGCGCGTCCTGTCGCGCGCACTAGGCGCGGTGAGCGCGCGCCCACTGTCCACGCACTACGAATGATTGGTGACATACTTGCTCAGTACGATGATCTGGACTTATTTGCTGATGGATTGAGGAAACTTATTAGTAAATTAAGATTTATTCTAACTGACATTGTATAATTTTTTAACCCAGACATTGATTTTATTTGATTTTATTTTATTTACTAATTTAATGATGTGTAATATTAATTTGACTAATTTTGTTTTATTTTATTTTTCTTAATTTGTTTAATTAGACGCAGTTATTTTAATTATTAATGTTGGATATATATATATATATATATATATATATATATATATATATATATATATATATATATATATATATATATATATATATATATTTAATTTAATGTAGGTTATTTATTTTGTAATCTAATGTTATGTGTTTTATTTAATTAAGATTATGACTTAAAATTGATTTAATGTTAATTTAATGTATCTAATGTTACAAGCATGTTGGATGCTATCATCTGTTAGCTTGTAAGCATGTCTAATAATAAATAAATAAATAAATAAATAAAGAGATGTACTTCGGAAGCGCAAGAGATTTTTAACACTACATATATGTATCGGTCTAAAAACAGATGTAAGGCAACTTGGGATCTGATTAAAAACAAAGCCACTAACAACAAAGATGTTGGTCATATTGAAAAAATTTGAGATAATAACAACCTGCTAATGAAACCAGAGGAAATTGCTGAAACATTCAATAAATACTTTATTAACCTTACAAATAAACATAACATCAATAAATATTTAAACTATAAAAATATTTCCTTTAATAACAGTAGTATGTATCTCACGCCGACTCATCCTAGGGACATCTATAAAACACTTAAATCTTTAAATAATACAAATTCAACAGGTTATGACGAATTAAATGTAAAAGTTTCAAAACAATATGCGGAATACATCTCAGAACCATTATGTTATATTATAAATCTGTCTCTAAAACAGGGTGTATTTCCAACACGTATGAAATTCTCCATTGTTAAACCTATGTATAAAAAGGGAGATCGTCAAGACGTTGGAAACTACCGACCAATAACTCTTATTCCTGTGCTCTCAAAAGTTTTCGAAAAAATAATGCATGAAAAACTATATTGTTTTCTTAGCGCCTTTAACATTCTAAAACCAGAAAAATTCGGTTTTCGAAGAAACTGTTCCACAACATTAGCATGTTCTGAACTGATTAAAATAATAACTGAAAGCTTAAATTCACGAACTCCACTTTTAACTATATTTCTTGATAAGAGCAAAGCTTTTGACTTCGTATCACACAGTCTTCTACTAGATAAATTAGAAAAGTATGGAATAAGAGGAACAGCCCAAAACTGGATTGAGAGTTATCTTAAAAATCGTAAGCAGTGTGTTGAAGTTACAAAAGTCATAAAGAATACAAAGATATCAAAACGCTCCCAATATCTTCAAACAGTTTTCGTGTTCCACAAGGCAGTGTACTGGGACCTTTGCTGTTCTTGATATACGTTAACGATCTTCCTGACTTTACTACAAGCAAATGCATTTTATTCGCTGCTGACACTACTCTTATAGTTAAAGATAATAACAGATCTGCACTTGAAATTGCAGCTAATGGTGCTCTAAATGAGGTCATACAATGGATGAATATAAATAATTTAGATATAAATATAAATAAGACGAAATTTATTGAATATAAAACCCTCAAAAACATTTCAAATTACATTAAACTCACATATAACAACTCGATACTTTACTCGTTACTTTCCCCGACATTTCTAGGAATAATATTTGATGAATTTTGTAGTTGGAAGCCGCATATAGAAAGCCTATGTACTAAAATAGATCGTTTCGTTTTTGCATTGCATGGACTAAGAAATATTGTATCAGAAAGAGCTGCACTGATGGCATATCATGGATATATCTCATTCATACTACGATATGGTGTTCTACTCTTGGGGTATTCGGTGGATTCGGATAAAGTATTTAAAGCACAAAAATGCTGCATAAGAGCTCTTTGTGGTGTTGGTCCTTTAGTGAGTTGCAAGCCTTTGTTTAAAACTAAAAAGATCCTGCCTTTGCCTTCATTATACATATTTAAAATGTGTATGTTTTTTCATAAGCATCCACATTTATTTCAACGTAAGTGTGAAATGAGTGAAAGTAAGGGTAGATACAAGAATAGGTTATATATGCACCAGCAAATCATCTAAAAGTTACAAAAAGAAATGCTTCTGCAATGTCGATAAGAATTTATAATAAATTACCTGATAATTTAAAGCGTAAAAGTTTATTGTTATTTAAGAAATCTGTTTTGGCATTGTTGCTCACTAAATGTTATTATTCTGTAGAAGAGTTTTTAAACGACAACGACCTACATACGAGTAATAATGAATGATAATTTTAGAATATGATTAATTACGTAATTACAAGATTCCAATGTTTAAAAAAATAATGTTTTTGATATTATTTTATACAAAATTTGACTTATATATTTAATTAATTAACAAATTTGATGTAAAAATAGAAAGAAATTAATGACAATTGGATATGTAACATTATATAATTATTGACATAAGAATAATAATAATATATGACATTACCTATAATAATAATCTTACTTGATATAATAATACTTACTGTTCCGTACTGGAACACATTATTAATATATTGTGTTTTTGGTTTCTTTTTTTTCGTATATAATAACAAGTAAAAGGCAACACAATTTCGAAGATATTATTTTTTCTATATTTCTATTAAATTCATTGGGTTAGCGATCAACTGTTTTCATTCTGAATGCATCCATAATCTTGCGGCTTATGGTTCTCTGTGCGACACAAGCGCCACATCGATTGGCGGTAATTGTGAACAGTCTAATCAAAACCACCGACGCGCGCGCATACAAATAATTTCGTGTTACTCAAGCTCGTCTCTCAAGATTTCTTTCACCTGGAAGTGTTACACGTGCAACCTATGGACTCTTGTGCGATACACTCTGCTGAACTTTTATACTACTATCATTGCAACAACTGCCCCGAGCTCCTTTAGCCAGCCCCTGGATTCGTGGTTGCAGGGAGATTGTAGCGGTAAGTCGCTAAACCCAATAGAATATTGTACATAATATTTTTGGTCATTCGATCCGGATTAAACATTTTTTATCATTCAATCCGAATTAATATCTTCCAGTTGTAACGCAAAATGTCGGACGACGAATCGCCGTGTGAACAAGATATTTTTGAAAGAGATTTAATTCTTGAGCTTGATCGTATTATTCAGCTCGCAACAACAAATGAACAACATTTTCGTTCGCGAACTATTGATTTAGCGGCTCACCAAAGAAAATTCAATAAAGTTCAAACAAAGATTGAGAAAACGCTCATTAAAATAAAATCATTTAACAAAGAGGAGCAGATTAAAGTTCGCAATGATTTTAACGATTCATATTATACTATTGTTACTCATTTAAACAATTTAAAAAAGGAGGAGCAGCTGCGCCGCACGAGTCGGTCATTTCAAGCATCCGAGGTCATAGTGCAAGCAAACAGAAAAAACCTACCTATATTGCCATTGCCAGAATTTCACGGCGATCCAACCGATTGGCCGTCGTTTTATGACTTATTTCGTTCGCTAGTACATAACAACAGCGCTTACTGTAATGCGGAAAAGTTTAGATATTTGCTACTTGCAGTTAAAAACGGGCCCCATAATCTTATAAATCTATTCCTATCACCGACGAAAATTACTTTTTAGCCTTAGATATTTTAGTGTCGCGTTATGATAATAAAAGAATTATTGCATCGAAACACCTTGACAAAATTCTAGATATTGAACCTTGTTCCGATAGGTTAAGTCATAGTGTACGAAATTTACTAAATATATATCACGAGAATATAAAGGCGCTTGAAGTTATGAATTTTCCAATAACTCAATGGAGGTTTATACTATTAAATATTTTGTTGCGTCAGATTCCGCTCACAATTAGAAGAACATTTGAACGTTCATTGAATAAGCCATCCGAAATTCCAGACGTATGCGCGTTAATTTCTTTCCTCGAACGGGAAATTTCCGCTGACGAAATAACTATTTCTACTATTGCAAACGTACATTCCGCTAAGAAACAATCATTGAATGTGAGTAGTTCAGTAAAATTCTCGGGCCGGAGCAACAACGCAAGCGACGGTACGGTGCCTACGGCGCGACGCTCTTTCATTACTAACCTTAATGTACACATAGAGCAGTCTCGATCTAAAATAATGGTAATAAGGTTAAAACTTGTTTACAGTGCAATGGTCAACATATATTAACTAAATGTTCACAGTTTCTAAATCTTTCTCCTCAAGATAGATATTCATTCGTGCAAAATAAAAACATCTGTTTTAATTGCTTACATGTTGGACACGACGTTCAGAATTGTAAATCAAATTTCGTTTGCCGTTCGTGTTATAAACAACATCATACATTAATTCATTTTTCAACGCAATCGTTAGCGGTCATTAGCGAAACGGCGGCGGCGGATAGTGCTATACAGATCCCGCCTACGAAAAAGCGAATGAGAGTTATCACGGCTGAGTCACCTTTTACCTTACCTGCCGACAGCAGCGCGGTACATAATAATTGCGCGTCCAATGCACCTTTAGTTCGTACTAATACAGTCCTATTATCTACAGCGCTCGTTGATATTTGCGTAGGTGAATCAAAGGTATCAACCGATCGATGTATTGTAGACACGGGTAGCCAGGCGTCCTTTATCACAGAGTCTTGCGTACAACGTTTAGGTTTAGCACGTAACCATATAAATATTCCGGTTTTTAGCATAGGCGATAGCGATCCTGTACAACCTAAAGGTATAGTATCATGTGTAATTGTTCCAAAGGGTAAACAGCAGCCCATTGTACCCATGGATGCATTAATTTTGCCAAAATTAGTTACAAAAATGCCCAGTGTACTTCTGCCCTTTACAGGGGGTCACATTTAAAAAATTTAAACTTAGCTGACCCTGACTTTCACACACCCTAACCGGTAGAAATGTTACTAGGAGCGGATATACTATCCCACATTTTATTAGGCAACATGATTACATGGGTCACCAATTGCGATGAATAGCGTGTTACAAGTAGTAAATATTTAATAGATGGCGCTATTAAACGTTTGTATTTTTAACATAGCGCCATCTATTAAATATTTACTCAATCCAGTCAACAGGTATCGTCATCTGACAGAATCGTTTGGAGCTAACAGATAATTGTGACTGTCAAATAATAGACAAATAATTTTCAATAAAATAATATTGTATTGCGACATTGCGACTATAAATTGAGATGTAAGCTATCCTATCTTTTAAGTTGGACCAAACTGCACATTGACCAAAAATTTCATTGAAATCAGTTCAGTAGTTTAGGAGTCCATCGTGGACAAACAACGTGACACGTACTTTTTATATATAAAGAAAATATGTATGTATTATACATATAAATCTTTTTCTTAAATCATTCTGTCTATTGATGGAAACTGCATCAAAATTCGTTATGTGGTTTAAAAGATCTAAGCGTACAGACGTCGGAAAGTGACTTTGTTTTATACTATGTAGAATGTAGAGATTTACATGGCGTAGCAACCCTGAATATTAGGGCTGCAGCACGAATACAGTACACCAGTATACGTTTTCTCTTATGAGTCATTTTACAGTAATTAAAATGCATGAAAAACACTTTTTTTAAATGTCACGTTCAACAGCTCACGAATTGCTGAGAGTTGTTTTTTATGTCATCTTTAGTTGCGAACGAATAGTTTGTAATATAAACTGTTTACGTATTATGCACCTCGAATGTATTAGAAGGGATCGTTTCGGGAAAAGAAACGTTTCATGAATCAAGAATCAGGGGTGACAACGCACTTACCTTAGAGCGTGGTAGAACCATGCTGCAGCTGTATTACTGATATACCACGAATGGGACGGCTAGACCGAGGAAGCACCACGATCTCACAGAATACTTTTTACTGGAAGCGAGGCATTCCACCTTAATCCTCAAGGGTGACAACGCATCTTTATCTACCGACTTCATAAAGGAGCCGGTACTCAATTCGACTGTATGTTTTTTTATGTGTTTTACCTCATAACTTCATACTAGTTGAACCGATTTCGATAATTCTTTTTTTATTTATTTTGAAGGCTGGTGCTTCCCATGTGGTCCCATATTGATCAAGGTCTGACCAATAGTTTTTGAGTTATTCTTAATGATTTATATTGAAGTTGATTGCACAAAATTTTTAATTTTTAATTATTTTGATTTTCGTTTCGTAATCAAGGATAGATATGTATGTCTATGGGCGTTACGATTAGGTGGGCTGGGTGCTCGTTTGTAACCCTTATCCTGTAAATAAATCGAGGATAGGTCTCTATAGGCCACAGCATCCATTACATGGACATTGTGTTTTGGAGTTTAACATGGTAGAGCCACGCTACAGCTATATTATGGTTGCAAAAATGGGTCGGCAGACCGGGAAGGAACACGTTCTTACAGAATACCAGCATAAAATGGCTGCTGATTGATGCTTTGTTTCGTATGGTGAGTGTTGAGAATCGGAGACCCATTTTATAGGTAACGAAGCATTTTATCTTAGTCTCAGAGGTGATAATGCATCTACATTTTGATTCTTCATCAAGGATAGATGGTAGTCTATGGGCCACAGCACCCACTCACCATCCCTTAGAACCTTAAACTGTATATTAGCTTGTCACCCTCTTCCATGAATGTGGTAAGAGTTGAGTGAAAGAAATTCAAAGCAAATCTTACTACATAACGATTTCGTATAATATATGCCAAAACCAATTGCTATCTCAAAACCCACTGAGCAATTCCATTATGAAAACTCTTCTCTATTATTCGTCTTTTTATTCATCTGACGGTAGCAGTCCACTGCTTAAGACGCTGTACATAGTCGAAATAGACTTCACAAAACAGATTTTTAGCAAAATGTATATATTTTAGAGCTGCAAAATATATATGTTAATCTTAATCATATATATGGTGGGATCATTGTGTTCAAAACACGATTTCGTTAAATTTTCTCGATAGAAAAAAATCATAAAATAGCCCTTAAAATTTAAATTCTAGCAATTGTCACTGTATTATTTATAAACAAATCTTGGTAAAATGAATAATAATGATGTAATATATAATAATAAGGGGAACTGTTGTTTTTATTTATCGATTGAAATAAGATATTCTGAGCCTCTACCGTTGTGAGGAGAATTTGCCTAAATCGTCGCACTCGGTAAGTCTCGCAACTTTGCTATCGGTTCTTGTACTATTATTTATTCTGTGATATCGGTATCTTACGTATTTTGAATCGAGATGATTACACTGCCATCCATCGGGAGCTATAGATTTTTCTAGCATTTTCTGTAGCCGCCTCTAACGGCACGCACTTGACGAAACGAGGTGATGAAATCTCTTACGCTGCCACCACTAGCCCGAAGAGCTGAAGTATAAGATGTGTAAAGTAAAAGTAATGTTACAGCTTATATACGTCCCACTGCTGGGCACAGGCCTCCGCTCATTTCTGAGAGTGTTTTAGGGCAAGGAAATGTCCGCCGCGCTGCCCCAATGCGTGTTGGCGAACTTCACATGTCTTCATAATATTTTTTTCTGATTACTCAGACATGCAGGTTTCCTCACGATGTCTTCGTTCACCGCCGAGCAATGAAATGGCGATAGAAGTTCTAATGACTTTAATATAATGAATTTCCGCAAAGTTACGCCTGACTCTATTAATAAGGTATCAAAGTAACAAACTAATTGGGTTTCATAAGACTTTGCTAATTTATTGCACATGCGTTGACATTTTGTTCCGAGTGCGGTAAAAGCTGAAGCTAAAAAAATGCGAGCTAAAACTTGTGACATTATAAAAGATATCTTGGCCCAGGAAGGAACAACGTCGTATATACAAAAAAATCGTATAAACATAAGCGTCAAAGCAAATGTTGAGCTGCGCAAGATACTCCTGGAGTGACGAAATTAACATCGGTTTATGTTAAGCAAACCCTGGACAATTGTAAATCTATGCATGTAAATGAAATTGAAGTATCTATCTGTAATATTGTAATAACAGGATTCTATTAAGCTCAGGGTGTTATTTACATGCTATTAAGCCATAAATAACTATTTTTAATTTTTGTCTGTCTGTCTTTCTGTATGTTCGGGCTAATATTCGTGAAGTGATATAAATTTACAAGCAGATAAAGAGCGATTCCATGATCTTTATTATATTTTACCCGAAAAACTAGACTGTTTTTAAACGAAAAATTGATAAAATAAATTGTCTTTTACCAAAATAACGTCACATTAATTGATCCTACGAGTATAGTATAATAGGATATACAGTATAATATAATAGGATCTTTTAATTTGGTGTTATTTCTATAGTTTCTATATATCTATAGTTTTAAATAATAACTTAAGGTACCTAAGTGACTACTGCAGCCCCTTGATAAATATAATAAAATAATTCATTCATCATCAAATCATTAATTACAATTAATAAATTAGATACAAAATCAATTTAATTCACGTTATAGTTCATATTATTTTATAAGTACATTAAATTGGAAATTCATTTAGCATTTAATTTGATTTTATTAAATATTCTAACTCTTACTCTATTTTTCATATAAAATAATTTTTAAATTTTTATTTTGAAAAAAATAAAAGCAGTCCATGGATACCTGCAGCCAATTAAAACAAGGAAGCATTCAGAATCTTTATCGCCTCTGAGGATTAAAATAATTACCTCACTGATACATAACAGTGCTACATAACAGAATCACTCAGTTCAAACAAGAGTAAATTCTTTAGTTCATCGTTATGTCATAAAGTTAGTAGGTAGTACAGAAAAAGTAAGAGCGACAGAAAGAGGTAAGAGAATGATCTCAACTCAGAGGGAATACTCTTTATCATCATCATCATCATTACAGCCTTTCACAAATCCACTGCTGAACATAGGCCTCCCCCAAGAAATGCCACAAAGCACGGTCTTTAGCCACCTGCAACCATCGGCATCCTGCATGTCTTACCAAGTCGTCACTCTATCTGGTGGGGGACGCCCTTCGCCTGCCAGTAGGAGACTGCCATCCGAGAACCTTTCTTCTCCATTATAACCAGCACCTTTTGTAACGTCAATACCATGGATGACTTTAATTATTTCATTTTTATCTGTAGCAATGAAATTAATTATATTATCATGAGATTCATTAATGGGCGAATTAAAAGAGTATTTATCAGCATACTAAAATTTTTATGAAAATAATTGTTAAATGCAGAACAAATATCCTCTTGGCTATTCAAGACTATATTTCCATACGTCATTTGTTGTGGAAAACTAATTTAATTTTTCTTTTAGATTTTACGTAAGTCCAGAAAATTTTTGAATATGTTTTAATTTTTTCTTGGCTAAAGGTAAGAAAGGAGTTAACACTTAGCCTGTAGTATTTTTTGTATCTTTCTGAGATCAGCAAAGTCATCATAATCAACTGGGTTATTATATCGCTTCCAGTTACTATGTTTTTTACGTTTTTCTTTTATCACATGTATAAGAGCTCTAGTATACCAAATGGAATATAAATGTGAACCAGAATATTTAACTTTCAGTACATGATTTTGTATACGATCAAAATGATCAATTATATACTCAATATTATTTTCCTCTTTAATAAAGGAGCAGTCTTGTTTATTAATTGATTTATTAAAGATGTCATAGTCTGCACGAAAAAAAATGATATTTAATACAAGAGAGAGCTTTAAGTAAAGGTATTAAAATATCAGAACTACTAATTAATAAGAAAAGATGAAAGTATCCTGCTTAACGAGGGTTAACGAAGCTTTATGTATAGGAAGAGTGCAATCGGAAAAAACTAAATCCAATATGTTATGTTACTGTGTTCATTGGAAATTATACTGAGTAAGACCTAAAAAGAAACACTGGGTTATTAAATTTTTAACAGTGTTTTGTATGTCCACAGAACCTTTCTTTAACAAGGTAGGATCACTTGGGAACCAATTTATACATGGTAAATTGAAATCTCCAGCAACAATAAAATGATCATTAAGATATGAATTTCTAGCTAATTAAAGGAAGTCAATAAATAATTATGTTTTCAACAGTAGTGAAGAGTTTGGAGGTGTGTATACAACAGCTATATGCAAATCATGTGAAGATCCAATATTTACTGCAGGAATAGTGACCCATGAGAATTCGAGGTCAGGATTACACCATTCGGGTCTTGCAAACGCCTGCAATCGAGCATTACATAAGATCACGATCAGATAGAAACACGATCCTTTCGAAACATATTATATTTGTTACTAGTAATTCTAATTTCTGTATCGCTTTCTTTGCTCGTTGCCTAGACGTGGCTAGCAAAATTTTGTTTTCCTTTGTCAAATGCTCATTAATGTAAATCTTACTATCCTCAGTTCCAATTCCAACATCCCTATCTAATATGTTACGATGCTTATGGGCTGCAGTTAATCTTAGACCTTAATAGAACGATGTTTGAATCGTACGATTATTGGGCGCGTGCGGGATGCACTTACTTTTGGTTATGGCTGTACCAGTTGGGCGAAATCTATGTCTGTCTGGATGGTAGCGCCAATGCTTTGTGTGATCTTCATTACTGTCTCAGATATGTTTTCATACTTATTTTCTGGAACTCAAACAATCTCTAAATTTGCAGGCTTACCAATTGTTGCTATTTCGAGTTCTCTTCTTCAAGCAACTTAACTTTCTTAGAACAAAAATTTTAATTTTCTTTTAAACTTTTGTTCTCCTCCCTTAGGCTTTTTAATACAGAAGAAGTACCCAGAAGTTTTTTCAGATCGGTAATTTCTTTTCTCCGATCATCTAATTGATTACTGACATACTTTATTGATTCCTGGAAGTCCGTGCATTGTGTATTCAAGGCCTTAATCTGATCAGACAGAGTATTCATATATGATTTAATTATGGATCTCATCTCCATCCTATCAGCCTTCAGAAGTTCCTTCAACTTTACCTCCGTGACGAAGCTTTCTTTGGACATTGATTTTCTTCGTACGGCTACATGTGTCATTAAAGATGTCACATTCCGGGACTGTCTCCATTAAGGAGTTTAAAGCACCATGCATGCGACACAACGGGGATTGCGTGCGCGACACAGTGCGGCAATGGGATGTGGCGAACAGCCGGTGTCGTCGAGTAGGCCTATGACGCAGGTAGTTGTTAGGCACATAAAGTGTACACAAAGTATTATGCAGCTCTGGGGAATCTACCATGCTCCTTAAAATTTTTATGGCTATTAGGATCTGATCTCTGGCTCTAAGCACTGAAAGGGAATTATATCCTAACATTCCCAGCAAGAAAAGAGTAGGATACATAAATGGATAATATCCGTAAATCTTCTTATATAAAAAACGCAGGAAGGCTTTCTGAACCTTTTCAATCAACAATTCATATGTGGATTCATGGGGATTCAAGACGGCTGCAGCAAATTCTAACTTACTTCTAACTAGACAGTTTAATAATAATGTGATGACAACAGGATCATTGAAATCACGGGCATTGCGTAGGACAAAACCTAGGCGTCTGTAAGATTCTGAAGCTAGAGCAGACATGGGTGCATGGAAAGTCAATCCGCAGTCAAATGTCACACCAAGATCTCTAATGGTTGACACGCGCTTTATTTCAACACCTGCTAAGGTATAGGTGGCATGTGTAGGTTGCAACTTGCGGCTAAAGGTCATGACGTAACATTTGCCGGCATTAAACATCATTTTATTATCTATACTCCACTTATGGATTCGGTCGATGTCACTTTGAAGATGTTCAAGTATGCGCAAGCAGATATGCACTCTCTATTGTCTCACTCTCATAATCATGTTACTGAGAATTTCTTGACGGAAAATTCAATAACTGATTTTTTTGGCCTCGAACCCGGGACCTCATTATCAAAAGTCGCGTTTACAACCACTGGACCAAATAAGGCAGTCAATTGTTAAACGATTATGAATTATTATGATATTCGAAAGCGTACATTAGACCTCATGTTGTCATCTTATTACTCTAAAAGTGATCTGAAAGTAAGCAATAAATGGTGTATTGTGTTCGGGCTCAGTAATGCTAACAGGTGTTTCTCAGGGGTAGATTCTTGAGTTGATTCTTCAAAATCAAAAAATTAAACACTTTGAATCACCTCGCCGTCTGTTACAAATGTTTTTCTTTTTGTTCAGAGACTATTTCACGTAGATAACCGATTCTTAATCATTGTGGTTTAGTGACCGTAAAGTCTGTCTTTTGAGAAATAAAAACAGTGTTACAAATTGAAAATCCGTCATTTTGATGTCAAGACTTTTTACTAGCAATTTTTTGTACAATAATTGTCCGACAACCATCGTCTGATTAAGAGTTCGGACAGCCTTAGGCTAACTATGAATATGAGTAACATAAGGGGGGGGGGGGGGTTCTTCCGTCTGTGCCTGCCCACCCCACGAATATATTTACAAGATTTTTATATTTTACTAGCTGGTTTCCAATAAAAATTCCCTCTCCTTCCTGAAAGTAAGTGTCGACCATCGCCCATTAATCACTGCAACACCAGAAAAATTGCAAGCTCGTTTGTTGAAGGTCTCTACGTCTTATCGGTCCGGAAAAATCGCCAGTGGTAGATGATTCTACAAAGAAGTCATGCGAGGAAGAAAACTAGTAAATCGCACAGTCATGATGGACCGCCAGTATCCAGATGTTGTGGATGGTACCAATGTGCGTTGTTGGAAATTGGCGACTGGAATTCACCCAAACAATTTGTCTTAGTACTCCCCATGGAAAATGCGATTAAAAATGCAATGGGATGCACCATCTCTTCGCAGTGCCAGTGAATCGAGCCGATAAGAAGGAACTCGGTCGTTGACGATTCGAGCCATTCTTTACTGGATGCGATCAAGTTGAAGGAGCTGTCACTAAGGTGGTGATTTATATAAATGGCCCATTATGGAGTGGCGGTATCTCTAGCAACAATTGCTACAACGTGTTGGGATCTCAGTAAATTGCTTTATGTTGTCGTGACATCATAATTAATAAAAAATATTGTAGTAATTTGATTTGCCTTTGTAGCTGCACTTTGAGGCTGTAATCCACAATTATGTAACATAAAAAGTTCTTAATTAAAAACTTTCCTATCAGTATTTATACAATGTATTATTTCATATCTAAATGAGTATATTTTTATTGTTCCAAGCAGTATCTAAAATTGATAACCAGTTGTGTGATTATGTTCGGTCAGGCTTGTGGATAAACATAATAATATTATCTATGTATAGAATATTATTTAGAAAATACATATAAGAAAAGTTGTGTCTGTAATTGTAAGATTTTTGAAAATACACGTCCATGGGACTAAACAAAGGTTACTGAAGCCAAAATAGTGGTTTTTAGAAATTTTTACAGTCTGTCTGTTGAATTTCCATGATTTTTTTGTCTCCGGGGCAACTAATAAGTTACTTTTTATCCGATTACTGAACATAAAAAGGAAGGTTAAGTATTTTCGCTCCGGGAAGTATGCAGTTTGTGATCATATCCTAAATAGCCCCCGCCATTATATCAGATTTGATAGGTCACAAATTCTCGCGAAAGAACATCGATTCCTGCCAAGGATGATACGTGAGGCTATTGAAATTAACAAACATACTAATTTCAATAGAGAAGGAGGCTGGGCCACCTACTTGGGATCCAATAATGAATAAAATTAAAACAAATAGTGGTGGTTTGAGTGTTTTTGGTAACCCTTTCAACTTCTGTGGTTTGGTATTATCTAATTAAGGTCTGGATTCAATTTCTTAATTAGATCGCTAGTTGTTTTAAGCGTATTAGTTTGTAGGGTCTGTTTTGACTTTTCTGTATGTACTTTCACCTGACAAAGGTTGTTGTATTTTAACATTGTACTCCGACGTATCCATTATAACCGTAGTTACCTTTACTTTATTACCGGACAATCCTGAGCCCTGGTCTGTTGCTTAAGTTCTCACTATGTTTTCAACGCATTTAATTCATCTTTGGGAAGATTTAATTTTGGCGCTGAACTTCGGGAATTAAAAATAAGTGCAATCAAACGCGGTAAATGCGTAAAAGTAGTTTTATTCAACGTGTAGTGTTTGCGTAAATATAAGAAATCATTATATCATAAAGTAGTCAATAATTTCGTGAAATGGTGGGATTTCATAAAATATAACTACGTTTGCTGACCATGTCATGCAACAGCTTGACCAAATCAATATATAGAGATCGTTTGACAATATTAATAACTAAACACAACACTGGTATTTCATGACGTTTCATTTTTCTCCGCACAGAATCTACGTCATTTTTAATGTCTAGTTCATGTATTTTATAAACATTAGCGGCTTTGTTGTGCAATTAGGCCACCCCAGTTGCACCTCAACTTACTGCTGCTGTTACTATTACTAGAGGGTACAGTTTTGGTGTTCATACGTTTAATAATATATTAATAATAATTGCGTAATCTAAATAAACTAATAACAAGTAATTAATATAGAAAATACTTATTCTCACAGTATCTAAAATTGTCAGGATTAAAATAACCAGACCGGTGGCCATTATCGGGATGCTTTACCGTAATTGCTACATTTGGAAAAATTACTACTACTACTGTTATACTGGATAGTATGTATACAAAACTGTGATTAAGAGACAAGCTCTTTAGTTGAATAAATTGGGTGTCTGTCGGCATAGCAATAATTTCACCACATAACTTCATTTGTTATCAAATTACCGAATCTAAGTCATTGAAAATTAAGTGCATTGTAAGATTTCTATCTCTATTTGATGGAATAGTTCGTGGTGACTCGTGGATACATCAATATTAGTTTATTTCAGCCATTTCCATAGTGTTATATCCTTTCGATTATTATTATGGTGGTCAGCAGCTGATGCTTCACATTACCACGAAATATTTTATCCCCTAGACATTCGATTTTCTTCACGATGTTTCCATTCACCCTCGAGCACGTGGCAAATCAGTAGTTCTAATGTTTTAATACAACAATTTGCCGACGGGGATTGAACAAGGTCTGCTCGTGTAATATGAAATTTTAGGACGGTGGCTTATTCCCTAATCTACCTGGGCTCTTTTTACTATTGACTGCCTGGTCGGTCTACTAGTCGTGAGTGGGACCTCACGGTCAGCCAGGACCAGGATTCAAGCCAGAAATCAGTGATTAAATTGTTCTGTCAATAAATTCCCAGTAGCAACTCGAAATCAGGAAGTTGGCGATGTTTCACCTCTATGCGCGGAAAGCACGTGAAGCGGTGTGTGCTTGATCTCTCTCCGTAACTTAAGACGGCAATCTGGTTATGAGAGTGAGGGAATAGAGAGTGTCTTCCGCACACACTTCGGCACGATAATCCTGTCGTATGAACGGCTGGACTCTGTTACGACTGGCTGCCCTGGCCGAAATTCGGTCTGGAGAACAATATTAAACAGAGTTATTTTGCAATAACCAGCCAAATTTGCAGAGAAGGTTCAGAATAAGTAATATAGGCAAATGGTGAAGAAAAATAAATAATAAAATCTCAAACATTGTCCTTTTTATCTTTTAAATTCAAAATGCGTCGTAATGCACTATTTTAACTGATCTTACTGCACACGCACACATTCGTAAGGGTCGATCAGTACGCAAAAACGTTGTTGCCCATAAATCACATTAAATTTGGGATAATTTCAAATAAAAGTAAAAGCCTTATTTACTCGTATTTTCAAAAACTTGAATATCATTATTTATTTATTTAAATTTAATTTGAAAATTTGGCTACTTTGAAAAATAACCATGTATACTGTTATTAAAATGTTATTTCACTGAAAGAGGAAACTTTAGAAACAAAAATGTAATTATAACTATTTAGTTAATTAGTCTCAAGTTCATTAATCGCAATCATTACAATTCAGATTGGTTAGTTATTGAAGGTCCGATTCTGTGTAGATGGTTTAGATGCATTACTAGGGATGTTTTCATCATTCATTCATTACAGCCCACCAAAATTCCACTACTGAAACAACATGTTCTCTGTGCATGGAAGAATTCAGAGAATGTTTTGGGTATAATTTGTAATCTTTTGATTGATTTGATGATGATTCTTTGGAGGCTTTCGACTGCGTTCACTATAAAATATTAATCAGGAAGCTACATCATTATGATGTTAAGGACATAGCACTCAAACTTTTCATCATATCTAAATAATATAACGCAAACAGTTGTTATTAATGGGAGCAGTTCTTCTGGATTAGTAGTATCTATGGGTGTACCTTAGGGCTCAATTCTTGGTCCCTTCCTATTCTTATCTATACTATAATATAATAAATCGGAAGAGTTTTTTGTTTTTTTGTTTGTTTAAACGCTCTAATCTCTGGAACTACCAATCCGGTTTGAAAAATTATTTTTGTATATTATAGCCAGATTCATGTAGAATAGTATAGGCATAATATCTAGCATTAAGCTATATTACTCAGCTAGCCTTAAATATGGATATTTGTTAAGCAAGTCAGAAGAAAAAGCACTCCCGAAATGATTTATCCGCGTACGCTGGTGTTATCGTTAGGGATACGTAAATATAATGTTCTAGAAAAAATATAGACCTTTACTCCGTCTAAAAAAAAGTCCGCGACACCATATGTCTATTTGTTATACATAAGCCATAATTTGGTATTTTGTGACAAAAAACTATTGAAAATTTAAAAGTGATTTATGAGCGTTATTATTAGGCATGGCCTATTTATCCTTACGAACGAAAGTTATTTCATCATCAAGACAAGAATTTTATGAAGATAAACTTTGTTCTTTATACCATGTTATTTAGACGCATAGTTTAAGAGATAATGTAAAATTAAAATAATTCAATACTTGGCTGGGCGCGCAAACGACGTTTAAACCCTAGCCGTTATAGAATGCTTGAACTAGGTCATGTCGCGCACCTCGGACACGTGATGACGCGGGTGAAACCGCGGGGCACAGCTAGTAATTTATACAATTAACATATTAATGACTTACCTTACGTGGTAAGAATAAGCATGATATATTAATATATGTATATATATATATATATATATAATAATAACGCAGAGGTAAACCTCTACTTCACGCTGGTATTCTGTGAGGTCGTGGTACCACCCCGGTTGGAGCCGGCCCATCCGTGCGACAGCAAAAGCTGCCGCGTGGCTCTACCACTGTTGTTTGCTGCTGATACTTCGTTGATTTCCCTTCGTAAGGCAGTATTAAAATATGACGAAGTGAATAATGCTATATCAAAAATAATACACTGGTTTAACATCAATAATTTGCTTTTATACGGTAATAAAAGGAAATGTATTAATTTCCCTACACTTAATATTAAGATGAATGAATGACAGATGAATACCAGTGTGTTTTTAAATGGAGAGGAGCTATAAATTATAGTTGACGCAAAACTTCAATACGACCCTCATATATCTAAACTAGCTAGCAAACTTAGTTCTGCAGCATATGCTGCAAAAAAGATTAGAGGCCTTACATGTGTTGAAACAGCTAGATTAGTTTATTTTAGTTATTTCCATAGCATAATGTCATTTGGGGTAATGCGAATGACATTTAAACCATCTTTGTTTTGCAGAAGAGAGCCATAAGAGCAATTTATAACCTAGGTCCGAAGAAATCCCTTAGAGAAAAATTGCAAGAAATACATTTATTAACCTTTGGCCTCGCAATATATTTACGAAAATCTAATGTAATGTACTTACACAAAAACAAAAATAGTTTTATTATAAATAGTGATGTACAGTCTATAAATACTAGAAATAAGCTCAAGTTAGTTATTACAGTTACTCGATTCCAAAAAGTCGATATTTCCCTCATGGGACAATTTATACGCTTTTACAACAAAGTCCCAGATGATATGCAGACCTTTTCTATCGAAAGGTTTAAATTATTTATTAAGCAAAATTGTCTAGTAAGGGTTATTATACTACTAAAGAGTACATGACTGATAATAGCCCCTGGAAATGAGGTGATCGCTACCATGCTGTTTCTAAATGTTTTGATAGCAGTTGTATAAATATTACATTGTAAATTACACTGAAAAATAAGTCTCGCTGGGTTTCTTGCTTGTTCTTCCTATGACAGAGGTTTTCTCCGAACTAGTGGTAAAAGAAAAGAAATGTCTTTCAATAAGTATTGAATAAAAATGATTCTATTCTATTCTGCGGAAATACTCATTACGGACTTTACCTCGCTATTAAATTCTGAACATAGGCCTTTACTATTGCACGCTGAATGACTGAGCTTCGTCCAGACGCACTAGTTAATTGTTATTATCATCGTCATTCTTCATTACTGACCTTCACAAATCCACTACTGAACATAGGCCTCCCCCAAGGAACGCTACTAAGCTTTTACATATTTGTTCCACAATGATTATATATTTTACATATTGGCGGTGTTTCATCCCGTGCCTCGGAGAGCTCGTAAAGCCGTTATCCTGCTCTTGATCTCTCTGCGGTCGCGTCGGTATTACCGCCCCATCGAATTCTTATCTATATTGTATAAAAATGATTCTATTCTATTATATTCTATGCAATCTATATTGAATAAAAATTACTCTATTCTATTCTATACCTAGCTTTAAGTATTTAAGGAGATATAATTAATAACATTTTTGTTGTATGGAAATTTACAAGCTTGATAATGACCAGAAAATATCGTTAAATATCAAAACAAAAACCTTTTTTTGTGTTTGATTTAGTAAACTACTACATCTATTAGCGCAGTATTGGCGTAAACAAATATTAATGAAACGCTTAGTAAATATGATTTCTATAACTTTGTTGCTTTATTTTAAGTAAAATCAACCAATAAGGAGATCTCACGTATTTTTATTAGAATAATAATTTATTACCTTAATCAGAATCAGATTTTTTTTTGCGTAAGAACATGGTACATTATTATTTTGCAATTATAAACATAAAAATAAGATCACAAAGTTTAAGGCTCATTACAATAAATTCAAAGACATTAAGTAGTAGTAGTATACCTATATATTTAAATCTCTTTGAATAAATTACACTGACTTAAAGATAATTTAAAATAATATGTCATATAAAATTAATAGTATTAGTATTTGAAGTCTTTGTCATATATTTTTTTGTCAATGAGCTACTTAAATAATTTTGATTTAAGGCGGCTAATGACGTGCTTGCCGCAGGGGCAATGTAGGGTGTACAGCGATTGGAGCAATATCTGAATTGTCTCTACGCACATGCCTGCCGTTCAGTATGAGAGTTCCCCTATATATAATGTACTCTGTGATGAGAGTGTACGTCTAACTGGACGCACGCGTTAAGAATGGCGGCAGTTTTATCGAAATATCAATAAATCGGTATATATAGCCTTGGCTCTTTTTTATATAGAATAAAGGTGACAAATGAGCACAGTCCACCTGATGGTAAGTGGACACTGTGACCCATAGACAACCATATTTATCAATAAAACAACTAATTAATTAATAATTATAGCCATAATATAGTGCTTATAAGCTGCAGCATAGCTCTGCCACGCTATTTTTAGGCTATCAAAGACAATTAAATGTGACTAACTTCACTCGTCATAATTTAATATAACCAATTTATTCTGTGATATAACTTGACTAACTAGTGCTTAGTCACTATAATTTAACTAGTGTTACAAATAGCCAGGATAGTTTTCTAATGATGAGTTTTAATTTAATTACTAAATTTCGTATTATTATTTAATTAATGACATTTTATTTATATTCCAGCAATTCTAATACTATTGGAATATTTTCTTTGCCATACTGGTCCTTATGATAAATTACGTAGATACCTATCTCGGTGTTTGCGTAACTATGCAAATATGTAATGCAGTGCTATGCAAGATTAAATGCTGTTAAGGAGTACCACTCAAATACTGAAATTGTAGGATACAAAATAAAATACTGTTAACTGTAACGCCTTGCTAATGGTACTGAATTTTTTATAAAAGAAACCATAATATGTACAATGCATTAAAATGACGTCAAAAACGAGCTCGTGCTCCAATTACGCTAACATATAAAAATGTACGGGTGTAAAAAAAACGTTACGTTAATATACTCATACACTCGTTAACAAATCCCAGTAATGTTACTTGTAAGTTAAAACGTTCAAATAACATTCTTTCTGCGGTGCTATCGCAAAAAAATACAAAAAGGAGATACTGAGTGAAGAAACCGATACTTGTATCCATTGTGACTTGTCCTCACACGTGTGCACCGCGCAAAAGTCGCGAACGATCTGATTGAAATTGCCCCAAAAAAAACACACGCGACAACGGCAGGGCCGATCTAGGGAGCAAGGAAAGTCTTGCGCCCCTGCCGCCCTGCCGCAGGGCCGACTTAGAAAATTGCTCCTGCATGCCTACACACATCACAATTAAGGAGACAATTACGGGTCATCCCCACTCCTACACCTTAGTTTGCCCCTGCGGCAGGTAAGTGAGTAGCCGCCTTTAATCAATTTAAATCAAAATTATTTAGGTGGCTCATTGACAGAAAAATATAGTACATTAAAGACTTCAAATCCTAATAATATTAATTTTATATGACATATTTCAAATTATCTTTAATTCAATATGTAACGCGGCAACATTATACTCCTTTCTCTCTGCCTGCGCTTGGTCCGTTAAGGCGGCTACTGACCTGCCAGCCGCAGGGGCAATCTAGGGAGCACAGCCATGGGGGGTCAAGTCTCTATGGAGCCGATGCAAACATTAGGGCAAAATAAGCGAAACAGAGACAGCGCTATACGCAAGACAGAGAAATCACAATTGAACCATGTTACGCATTGTATTTCATTTACAGCTTAGGAACTTTTATTTTTGCATTTTAATATCTTTGTCGCCTGCCCATTAAAAATTATCTTTACTTATCTTATAAATTATAAACTATATATTTTGTAATATACATAACAAATAAAAGTTGTTTAATCCATGAAAGTATAAATTAAGTTATACGTTCCGATAATTTTTATGTCAGATTGAAATGATTACTCTGTGCAACAAGCTCTTTAGCCGAAAATATAAATGTATCTATGGCTGTTGTGAAATAAAAACGTAAACTAGATTATTATTTATTACATATTCATAAAATTAAGAAAAGAACAAGTTTCAAAGTTTATTTTACATCAATTAGATATTATTTTAAACGGGAATGTTTCAAATCATTTTCAAATTAAATGGAGTTAGTTTTGGTTAACTTTTCTAAGCCAAATTCAAAATGGATGTCGATTTAGTATATTTCGTAGAAAAATAACTTAAGTGTGGTGTTACTAGCCAGTGAATATTTAATTTATGGTGATTTATTAGAGTTGTTTTACTTAATGATGGTGTTTAACGAATAATAATGGATTACTGAAAATGGTGTGTTCTAAGATGCGTCTATAATCATCTAAAATTGAGTGCCCAAGTTTATTTCTGTGTCTATAATATTACTAGTCAATAATATATTTAAATCTCTATGAAAATAATTGTTTTATTTCTGAAAAACTATTAATGCTATTAACCGTGTTCCATTCCAATTTTCTACTTATGTATCAATGCATAGCTAATTGTTAACTTTAATCTTCCTCTTAAGGTTTGTGTTATTAAATATTTAAAAGTTCCAATATGTTTTTCATTTATTACTATTTCCATTCCAATTTTTTACTAATGTAGAATGTAATTTCTACATGCGTAGAAAATTGGAATGGAAATAGTAATATATTATGATTAAAAATAAAATATTGAATGCAAGGGTGGGCAATGCGCATTATACATATATACACGCACACACTCACATCTGTTAGTTCATAGATCAAAAACTGACGCGCTAGTGTCGCAAGCTGTTGGCATTTTTATTGTATGAAGTTTTCGTTCTTCCCGTCAGGGTACATGTATTCTGTGAGCACAGCGATCGGAGCAATATCGAAGGTCGCAGGGCCGACTTAAAAAATTGCCCCTGCTTGCCTACACACATCACAATTAAGGAGGCAATTAAGGGTCATCCCCACTCCTACACCCTAGATTGCCCCTGGGGCAGGCAGGTCAGTAGACATGTTTAGACAATGAGAACGACGGAAAAAGGCGCCGTCGTCGATTTGTTATCCCGCGCATTTCTGAGACTAACCGCTCTTTACTCGTAGCTCTAAGGAGAATGGTACCTAACAATTATTAATAGTAACTTTTAATCAGTGAATAAAGAGTTGTGAGATTATAATAAATATGTCGCAATAAACTGTGTGGAGATATTATTTATTGTATGATACGAAAGTTCCAAGTTTACGCCGAAGATCCCTACTGAAACGTAAAACACACATTACAAATGTAATGTGTGTTTCTACTTTACACTAATCATAAAAACGTATCAACATGCCCCGTGTACGCCGCAGCATAGACAACGCTAACCTTGATGAAGAACCTGGTCATGGGCAAACCAGCACCGAAGTGCTGGTCTCCCTGCAGCGTCTGCTCGAGACATTCGCAGATCGTCTAACACCGCCTTCAACTACGCTAGTTCCTACTACCAGTACCACCGAACATGGAGGGAATTTAGTTAATTGCAAAGCAAGGTTCAGTGGCGCACCCAACGAGACATTGTCGGGGCCCCTTGATTACAGGGGCTCCGAACGTGTGTAAGCTAAAATCCGTAAAATGTTTTCCATAATCTCACTTGAAACGTGCTCAACGTACCTAAAGAAGTTTTCATTTCAGAAATTACGAAAGTCAAAAAAGGTATTTCCTTTTTTCCATGGGTTAAGCGGGTGCCTAAAAGTCGGCAACACAGAACATCTCACGTCACGATTGACCGCAACCACTGATTACTAAATCCACGATGAGACGAGACGCGTGTTAGTATACATCAGTTATTGCGGGATTCCTCCGTTAAAGGTCGGCCACATACATTCTAAATTCCGTTTCGAAAAGCCGTTTCAGAGTATCAATTCGAGATTCCGTAAATACACCACACACATACGTTTATTTCCCTTTGGAATAACAAGGCTCAGTTGAGAGACGCTATGCATTGAGTGCAGACATTCTGCCAGCGAATATGGCCAACGTTTTTATGATTGCGATTGCATTGTTGCTGTATCATTGTTACTGGGTACATCCCCTTAACACTCTAAAATTTCGATACAGTCAATATTATAGAGGTGGGCGATATACAAACCGTATACTGATACGAAATCAATATATTGGTACAATATCTAAAAACCGCTTACTGGTTCGTTTCAAAACTATGTATTACAAAATCTGATATTTGTACCGCCGCGATGCCTATATCGCTCCGCATCGGTCGGTGGCTAGATTTGCCGTGTGCGGCGGAGCGCGAGCGATATAGATATACCAGTTCGTTCGAAAACTATGTATTACAAAATCTGATATTTGCGTACCGCCGCGATGCCTAAATCGTTTCGCATCGGTCGGTGGCTAGATTCGCCGTGTGCGACAGAGTGCGAGTGATATGGGTATTAGATTAGACATGGCGGAAAATTAAAGTCTTACTAAAATCCTATATTGCATGCCGAGCGCAAAGCGCGTGGGTATGTTCTACTAACGCCTAAAAATCAAAATTAAACCTCTTTTCGCATGAAATCGTATCCAGCAATCATATTATACATAAAAATGATATAAAAAGCACATTGTTAGAAAGATAAATGATTGTTGAACTTATTAATATTTTTTTTAAATCGATTAATAGCTATTTTTAAATAAAAAAAAGGGTTTTAGTGGCTTATGGTGTGGATTTATCATGTCCCCAAGGCTTGTAAACACTATAACTTTTGAAAATATCAATTGTTTAACTCAATCTATTTTTTAATCTCTTCATCTATCATGTGGAAAGCCACTGAATGTAAATGGCAGTGTAATTTTGTTTTGTTTAGTTATAATTAATTTTTATCGGCTCCAAAATGGCGAAATTTCGCTGATTTGGTAGCCTCGTATAAAATTATTTCTGTAAATGGGGAGCTACAGCCACAGAGTAGTTTACTCACTAACTCAGTTCGCCATCGCCATAGATTACTGTATATATCAGTTCGCCGTCAGTCGCCGTCGTGAGTGGACATTATTTCGGTTGTTTGCAGTGGCTCAAAAAGATCGCTGTACAAATACACAATATTCGAATAACCAAATTTCTTAAATACTTGATTATAATAATAATAAGAGATTTTTTTATTACAATATTTTAAAAGCACAGAATAAATAATAGTAAGTAAGTACGTACTACAAGTAAGTAGTATCAATTTTTTTGTCATGGGTGAACTTTTCATGGTTTTCGAGGGTGTTGAAACCGATAGGGTTGTCGAAATGTAAATCCAACATGGCGGCCGCAATAAGTATCAATTTTTTCATAATGGGTGTCATTTTCATGATTTTCGAGGGTACTGAAGTCAATAGTGCTGTCGAGATGTAAATCCAAGGTGGCGGCTGCAATAGGTATAAATTTTTTCATCATGGGTGTCATTTTCATTGTTTTCGAGGGTGTTGAAGCCGACAGTGCTGTCGAAATGTAAATCCAAAATGGCGGCTGAAGTAGGTACCAATTTTTTCACCATGGGTGTCATTTTCATGGTTTTCGAGGGTGTCGAAGACGATAGTGCTGTCGAAATGTAAATCCAAGATGGCGGCTGCAATAAATAGCAATTTTTTCATCTTGGGTGTCATTTTCATGGTTTTCGAGGGTGTTGAAGCTGATAGTGCTGTCGAAATGTAAATCTAAGGTGGCGGCTGCAAGGGGTATCAATTTATCATCATGGGTGCCATTTTCATGGGTTTCGAGGGTGTTGAAGCCGATAGTGCTGTTGAAATGTAAATCCAAGATGGCGGCTGCAATAGATATCAATTTTTTCATCATGGGTGTCATTTTCATGGGCTTCGAGGGTGTTGAAGCCGATAGTGCTGTTGAAATGTAAATCCAAGATGGCGGCTGCAATAGATATCAATTTTTTCATCATGGGTGTCATTTTCATGGGCTTCGAGGGTGTTGAAGCCGATGGTGCTGTCGAAATGTAAATCCAAGATGGCGGCTGAAGTAGGTACCAAATTTTTTCATCATGGATGTCATTTTCATGGTTTTTGAGGGTGTTGCAGCCGATAGTGCTGTTGAAATGTAAATCCAACATGGCGGCTGCAATAGATATCAAATTTTTCATCATGGGTGTCATTTTCATGGTTTTCGAGGGTGCTGAAGCCGATAGTGCTGTCGAAATGTTAATCCAAGGTGGCGGCTGCAATAGGTATAATTTTTTTCATCATGGGTGTCATTTTCATGGGTTTTGAGGGTGTCGAAGCCAATAGTGCTGTCGAAATGTAACTCAAAGATGGCGGCTAAAGTAGGTAACAATATTTTTCATCATGGGTGTCATTTTCATGGTTTTCAAGGGTGTTGAAGGCGATAGTGCTGTGGAAATGTAAATCCAAGGTGGCGGCTGCAATAGGTATAAGTTTTTTCATCATGGGTGTCATTTTCATGGGTTTCGAGGGTGTTGAAGCCGATAGTGCAGTCGAAATGTAAATCCAAGATGGCGGCTAAAGTAGGTAACAAAATTTTTCATCATGGGTGTCATTTTCATGGTTTTCAAGGGTGTTGAAGGCGATAGTGCTGTGGAAATGTAAATCCAAGGTGGCGGCTGCAATAGGTATAAGTTTTTTCATCATGGGTGTCATTTTCATGGGTTTCGAGGGTGTTGAAGCTGATAGTGCTGTCGAAATGTAAATCTAAGGTGGCGGCTGCAAGGGGTATCAATTTATCATCATGGGTGCCATTTTCATGGGTTTCGAGGGTGTTGAAGCCGATAGTGCTGTTGAAATGTAAATCCAAGATGGCGGCTGCAATAGGTATAATTTTTTCATTATGGGTGTCATTTTCATGGGTTTCGAGGGTGTTGAAGCCGACAGTGCTGTCGAAATGTAAATCCAAGATGGCGGCTAAAGTAGGTAACAAAATTTTTCATCATGGGTGTCATTTTCATGGTTTTCGAGGGTGTTGAAGGCGATGGTGCTGTGGAAATGTAAATCCAAGGTGGCGGCTGCAATAGGTATAATTTTTTCATTATGGGTGTCATTTTCATGGGTTTCGAGGGTGTTGAAGCCGACAGTGCTGTCGAAATGTAAATCCAAGATGGCGGCTAAAGTAGGTAACAAAATTTTTCATCATGGGTGTCATTTTCATGGTTTTCAAGGGTGTTGAAGGCGATAGTGCTGTGGAAATGTAAATCCAAGGTGGCGGCTGCAATAGGTATAATTTTTTCATTATGGGTGTCATTTTCATGGGTTTCGAGGGTGTTGAAGCCGACAGTGCTGTCGAAATGTAAATCCAAGATGGCGGCTAAAGTAGGTAACAAAATTTTTCATCATGGGTGTCATTTTCATGGTTTTCAAGGGTGTTGAAGGCGATAGTGCTGTGGAAATGTAAATCCAAGGTGGCGGCTGCAATAGGTATAATTTTTTCATTATGGGTGTCATTTTCATGGGTTTCGAGGGTGTTGAAGCCGACAGTGCTGTCGAAATGTAAATCCAAGATGGCGGCTAAAGTAGGTAACAACATTTTTCATCATGGGTGTCATTTTCATGGTTTTTAAGGGTGTTGAAGCCGATAGTGCTGTAGAAATGTAAATCCAAGGTGGCGGCTGTAATAGGTATAAATTTTTTCATCATGGGTGTCATTTTCATGGTTTTCGAGGGTGTTGAAGCCGATAGTGCTGTCGAAATGTATTTAAACTACTTTAAAAAAAATTCCGTATAATCATGCTATACGTTATTTTTAATGCGAAGGCATGCTCAATTGGATTTACTAATATTTTTCTACACTACACTAAATAATAAAAAAAACAATTTCACTAAATCTTAATGTCCCTAGTAATTATTTTTTCAAGTTTTTATATAAATCCCTTGTAATATTTTGATGAAAATGTAATCTAAACAAAATAATATTAAACTGGCGCCCCTTTGTTTAAATTACTACCTATCAACCAATATTTGAGCCAATATCATAACAACAAAGTACATAAAATTAACATTAACCACTAATGAATTCATGTGTTAAAAATATAATTTCGTACGTTTTAATAAAAACAACAATTCAAAAGATTTAACCGCAAACGGTTTATTTAATATGATAATTGTCAAAAACAAGTTCAGCATAAAATATTGCATATAAGTTTGACTTTAAGTATATATACAACACGTAACATAATTAACGCACTTTGAGAAAGTAGTTTGTTCAGAATCGTTTACTGAATCGATTTCTATCATTTTTAATATAGATAATTTTTTATCCCAAAAATAATTGAAACTACGTAATTTACAGTCACACTAAACCTACACAGTCAAACAAACTGAAATGGACCGTAACTCAAGGCAATAAGACTTTTAAAAGTGCAGTTTTAATTGTATTATTAGAAATTTCATCATTCAATACATAATAATATAATATAAAATTAAAAATTTTGTACAGCCGACTTCAATATAAGCGAGTTCAATATAGGTTATTTAAGAATAACTCAATAACCATTGGTCATACCTTGATCAAATTTATATGAGACTACACGAGAACTATCAGCTTTCATATAAAAAAAGAATCATCGAAATTGGTTCACCCAGTACAAAGTTATGAGGTAACACACATAAAAAAGAAAAAAAACATACGCGTCGAATTGAGTACCGTCTCCTTTTTGGAAGTCGGCAAAAAATAAAGAAAATTGAACCTTATTTCAAGTATCTTAAATTTTTTACAAATACAGAGTTTGGAGTGCCTTATAATGGTCGCGGCGGCCAGGCCATTGACCTCCCAGATCACCTGTTTTGACGCCTCTTGACTGTTTTTATGGGGACGTATTAAATCATTAGTTTATTTTACTGAGACAACAAGTGCCGAGAACGTAACCTCCACACTAGGATTTTCTCTTGTATTATGGGGGCAGTTTACAAACATAAATTGAACAAGGACAAACATCGAGACCCGGAATAATTATTTGTAGGCCATACAAATATTGTTCCGTGCGGGATTCGAACCCGCAGTCCTTAGCGCTGCAACTCAATTGCTAAGCCACTGCGTCACGGAGCCGTGGTGGACATTTTGAAAATGTATTAAAATACAACGTTGCATGAAAGTTTAGGCTATCAGTAAGTTAAATATTTGATTCTTAAAATTATTGTAATCTTGATTCACATATTTTAAACACGCCGTCTTTGAATTATGTTGTCGTATTACCTTCAAGTTTTAGCAGTTCATTATTATTTACAATTACAGTTGAAATGTTATGCAAATTCATAACATTTTGTAACGAATATTGCCTATTGACATTGTATCATAATCAATAAACAAATTTATTCGGAGTTCAAAGCCTGAAGTGTGATTGAAAGATGCAATCAAATGTTTACTAGACTTAAATAAACAACTCAATGCACGGAGTTCTGACATCTGTTAATGTTCTTATGTAGGTATTTCTTTAACGTAACCAATCATGTATTGTCGGCTTTTTTCGGCACTAATACCTACCTACAGTTGTGTCAAGCGTCGGCAGCGTTAACTCATCTCGAACGCGAGCGAAGTCTAGCAAGACCTGTAGGTACCTAGCATTCGTGGTTTTGTACGGTGACCACAACATTCTTCCGGAATTAGTATAACTAATTTAATAAATAATCAATTCATAAACATGTTTAACTAAGAATTCGGTGTATGTATTATGATTATAACATAATATACTAATTGGGGTGTCTGAGGAAGTGCGTTAATTACGTTACATGTTGTATATTTAGCAAATAATTGTTACAATCCTTATTTTTAGACATGTGAATATTAATATAATGGCGCGTCTCCACCAAAAATGTTGACAACATTTATGTTTTCAACTGTTGACAAATCTACAAAAGTTGACGACATTTGTTTCTAAAAATGTTTCAAAATGTTGCAAGAAGCGTCTCCACCGAGGGAACAAATGTCGGCAACAAGCGTATTTCTTTGATGTTGCCGCCGAAAGTGGAAACACGATTCCCGACATTGTTCCGTTTTGTTGCTAAAACTAGGTGATTACAGAAACATTTGTTGACAAAACGTGTTGGCAAATGTTGTGTTGACGACAAAACTTTGGTGGAGACGCGTCATAATAAATCATAAAATTGCTTTGTAAACCGCCATCTACTACATTCTATGGGTAAAGTCATTTTATCGAACGAAAATTGATTGACTCTCAAGGTGTAACGTAAAGAAGACGCTAGATAATATAAATACGGCTAGGTAAGAAATCGATCGTGGATGATTTTAAATGGACTGGAATATGATAATTTTATTCATTATCGTTTATTTTATTTATTTAATAAATTTGCAATTTTTTTTTTACACTGTTTATTTTAACAGTTAAAAGATATATTAACCATCTTTATTTAAATACTTCCAGCCGATACAAATACAGTAGTAGGAGAGGTAATTTCTTCCTATAGTTCGGCCGTTCAGAGAATGCGTTCCTGACACCTAGTTAGTCACGACTAGTGATGGGCACAACATAACACTGAGTTCGTTACTGTTCCTCCAAAACAAACCGCCGCGTTATTTTTAAGATTATTTTCGTTTTAAATTGGCGGAATCATTTAAAATTTATATTTTAGTAATTTAAGTGGAAACCAAAAAAAGGTAATATTAATATAATAAATAAAATTGTTTTTTATTTATTCTTTGTAACAAAGTTACAATCTGTATTTAAATGCAATAAAGTACATACATTGAATTGAATGTGCGTACAGAATATTAATCAGACTCCGATTCGCTTGAGGAGGTGGTGTCTTCATCATCATCTTCGCCTACATGTATAATTATATTATTATCAATAACAGAATCAATCCTGATATCTCGGTCAAAATGTTCCACAATCAGGTTTTTAGTCTTCTCACCAACCTTTGCTCAGTCATCTGTTGTGACTTCCCCGCAGGCTTCTTTTAATAGGGTCATCATCTTTTTCATGCTGAATGGCGGGGAAGTATTGTGGAGGGCGGCGTAACCTTTTATTTGAGCCCAGATTAGCTCAATCGCGTTATATTGGCAATGATACGGTGGAATTCTTAGAATGCGATGACCGTACTCCAGAGCCAGTTCATCGATTTCGTATCGCACATTTGCCGCTTTATTTTCTTTTTAATTAGCTCTGGTTTTAGCATCTGCATATTTGCGTCAATGCCTTTTGCTTGTAACCAAGCCACCATTTCTTCTTTTTTATTAACTTGGGTAGGTGGTTTCTGTATTTGAACCGAGTGATAGGAGGCATTATCCATGAATATTACAGAAGGCTCTGGTAGGCTGGGCAAAAGCACGTTCTGGAACCACTCTTTAAATGTAGTGGCATTCATTTCTTCGTGGTAGTCGTTTGTGGTTTTTGATTGAAATGCCAGTAACGCGTTCTCCACAAAGCCGTATTTTGCAGAACCTGCGTGGCATATTATCAGACGGGCCCCCTTACCCATTGGTACTTTCGACGTCGACGCTTGTGTATCATCCGTCCAAGAACGGGAAACCGTGTGATTGGCGTTTAGCCATGTCTCGTCAATGAACGCGACATTATCCCAGTTATCAATATTTTTTGCTTCTCTCAAAAAACTTATCCGTTTTAAAATTTCGTATCGTTCTAATAAAATTTTTCTTTTGTCTGTTTTTTTATACGAAAAACCAATATTTTTTAAGATTTTGGTTAAAGCAGTTTTACCCCTGCTAAACAGTCCAGCTTCTCTTAACGATGCCAAAAGCTTCTTCCTGTTGAGATATTCATTTCTGGAATAGTAACCATATATATGATATCTGATTGCATCGGCGTCAAAGGTGTCAATATTTGTCACGGGTTTAGTTCTACGTTTCTTCTTCGGAGTACGTAAAATATTATCTTCCGTGCCAGAAGAGCCGAACTTTTCTTTATTAATATTTGTTATCGTTCGTTTGCTAACTCCAAGCGCCTGAGAGACGCGTTCTTGTACTTGTTCGACAGGTAACAGGGGTCCGCCATTTTGCCGCTCCCGCTCAAAGTAATCTTGCAGCTTGATGATTAACTCACGGGCTCTACTTTTCAATGTTTATCCACGTTTAGGTATTATTATGCACCAAAAGTAAAAAGAACGCAATACAAAACACAATCGAAGTCCGATTTAGCGCCGATGTCAGTTTGAAAAGCAGAAACAGTCCATTAAACGAAAGCCGGGTAATCAAATAAAAACAGATCGAAAACACTTGAAGAACGTGGTCTATGCGCACGAAACAACAACAGACGACTGTTTTAGCGTCACAAAATGGCGGCCCATAACGCCATTTGGGGTTACCATTTTCAACCTAAATATAAAAATGCTACTTTTTTCGCGCGTTCGGTTTGGTCGTAGTTTTATTTTTATATTTAATAAAAGTTATCTTATAGTCCATTATTTTCAAATTCTTAAAAAGAAAAACAAAACGTATTATTTTATAAAGTATAACTGTATAAGAACAGATTACGATACTGTTATTGCCTGTTATTGTTAGCACAGCACTACAAATATAAAGCGCTGACATAACCTTCTAATAGCGCAGTATAGATTTAGAAAAATATTGTTTACCAATTTATTTGACACTCAGGTTGGCACAAAATTATAACATTCATTGATTATTGATATGATAATGTTGTTTTAATGCTCATCATTTGTTAAAACGGTAAACAACCAGCAAAAATATTTTTATTGCAACTGCAACGCCATTACAAAGTTACGTAGTCAGTTCAATCGCGACGTGTCAGGAACGGATTCTCTGGACGGCCGAACTATAGTCGCGTGGTTACGCGAGTAGGAATAAACTAAAGAATAGTATATGATTTAGAACCTAATCATCATAACTTTACGAACTATTTTTATAACATCGTTACGTTACAAAGTATTTCATTAACTTTAATCATAGATGTAAGAATTTAAAGTTTAACTTATGTTGCCTAATAATGATAAATTTCAAATCTGATTGTTTTTAAAGTCTAAAATCGAGTGCATTTTATAACATTATTTTACATAGAATTTTCAATTTATTTTTAGTTCTAACAGATCTGCCAGAATAAATATAGTGGAAGGAGAAAGTTGCAATTTTTATCCTTTTAAATGCAATTTGTGCTGTAAATAAATAATAAAGACACTGTAAATACCTACTATTTTATATTATATATTTTATTGAACTATTTTAATTGAGTATCTAGTGTTGTAAATAAATAACTAGTTTAAAACTTTAAAATAATAAAGTTAAAACTACAACTATATCTGCATTAGATCCAAGAAGATAACATAATATAAATTTACTATAATATATCTACAATACTGATTCGCATCGAACAGGTAAGAGTAACTATAAAATCCTCGTATCAGATTTCAACAGCGTATCGGAGTAAAAAATATAAACAAGTGTACGCAGAATATATAGATATTGAAATATATAGTTTTGATATCAGATATTGAAACTCGAAATCTGATTTAGATACGATATTCAGAAAACGCGATACAACCCAGGCCTACAATATTATGTAAAAGAGTCAAATTGCGAGCCTACCCAAGATAATTTTTAAATACTAGCGGATGTTTATAAACTCTCGACGAATTATTAAACAAAATAAGAAGTAAGATTACGAAAAGATACACATATAACTGTTCGCGCAAAAGCGCTAATGTCAAGCATCGACGTTAGATGGCACTCGGCTCGGCGCGATACGGGATGAAGTTCGTGCGTGTTGAACGTCCGAGCGTGTTGAACGGTGGGAGTCGAGAACGCCCTAGAAAAATTAAGAGTCCAAATTCAGAGCTGCGATCGGCGGCACGCTGTTC